>JAUELK010219804.1:0-10279 GCA_031471215.1 Gastropteron pacificum | reverse complement strand
AGGAAAAAAATCGATTTCAACGATGTTTACAAAAACATCGATTTTTCGATGTTTCGATGTCGATGTGCCCATGCCTAATGTGGATAGAGATCCACCTGTGTTGGGGAGGAGTGGACGTCGCCACTGGAGAGCCACTGACAGTGGAAATCGACGAGACAATATTTTCACCGGAAATACCACCGTGGACAGTGGAGGGATGGCCACTGGGTTTTTGGCGGCGTGGAGCGGGAAACAGGTAGATCTAATACTAATATGTACGAGTACATGTATAGGCACTATATATTACAACAATAATAATAATAACAATATCTTCAAATATTGTTTTCCATTCTTTATTTTTAGGAAAGTGCTTCATGGTGGAGGTCCAGAACCGAAGAGTAGACACGCTCATTCCGATCATTGAGCGCCATATCCTGCCTGCCGGGATCCAGGATTATCAGTGATGGGTGGGCTGCTTATGCCAACGTTGGGAACATCGGCGGTGGTGTGTATCTCCACAGGACCGAACCATACACACACAGAACAGATAGAACTTTAGAACAGCTTTTATCAGTGGGTTTTGATTTTTACTTTAACTTTGATAACAGATAAGCAGTAGGCCTATGTATTTGGTACCCTAACTAGAGTTATCTCTTAAGGCTAAGGTCTTCCGTTTTTTAAACTTTCGGATTGGCCTAGCTTTTTCATTTAAACAAAATTTTTCCAACACACCTGTCATGACATTTTAACAATGACCAGATCCTTCTGAAATATTTTCTGATATTCTCGTTTTAAACGCAAATGTTTTCAAACGTGTGATTTACAAAAGGACAAATGTTTTTATTGCTCCATCTGATTACTTATTGAAAAAGAATAGAAAAAAACCTTGTGACCAATTCTTTCAGTTCTTCATGAATAGTACTTTCAAATTTATTCTACACAGATCCTCAAATGCTCACTGAACTTTTCAGTGATTTCTCACAACAGTACCAATGTGCCTTCTTCCTGGGTTTCTTCATGGAAACTTTCACTATACTATAATGCAAGTTTGACTAAACTTCAATCAGTCTGAAAGAATTACATGTAGGGCCCTACTGATCTGAATCCTACAGCTCAAACATGGTCGAAAAAGACAAGTCTACATTACTTTGCTCAACGATTTATAAAAACCTGCAACAACCGGTGCGACTGCTGCATCAGCCGCCTGTGTGCCACTTTTACTGGCCTACAACAGTTTACTAAAATGAAGAGGAGGTAGAGGACGGTGCAGAAGGGTCCTGAGGTGCAGAACTACTCTTCTCAACCACGGTGACCTCTACCACCGTACCCGTGGAGGAGTCCGAGGTACTACTACTGTTGTTGCTGTCGTATTGGACTCCTCCAAAATCAATCTTTTGCCTCCACATCCCTGCCCATTAGAAGATCGCTTCCTATCCATTCTGGGTGTAATGTATTGTAAAGTGTATATACAGTCTAGTAGTAATATATATAGAGATGGATAAATGTAACAACTCACAGAGACATGTGTTCAGGTGTCGGGCTTGGCTCGTCTGTTTAGAGCAGCAAACTCTGTTTATTAATAGGTATAGTGGCCAGGTGGTACATATATGCCAAATAGTATGATGATGGACATTACAAAGAGGACGGGTCAGAAGGTGTAGAACTACTTCCTTCGACCAGTGTACTGCTATTGGTCGTCCTCTCACTCAACCACTGTGACCCCTACCACCTTTGTCTTCAGTCTGAAGTCAAATCTTTTATGTGTATTCGGTCTCTCATAGTCTTGCAACTTGTGATGACAGTTTACAAAAATGAAGAGGAGGAAGAGGACGGGGCAGAAGGTGCAGATTTACTTCCTTCGACCAGTGTACTGTTATTGGTCGTCCTCTCAACCACTGTGACCTCTACCACTGTACCCGTGGAGGAGTCTGGGGTACTACTTCTGTTGTTGCTGTCGTATTGGACTCCTCCAAAATCAATCTTTTGCCTCCACATCCCTGCCCATTCTGGGGACACAAGAACAGTTTTGGTTCAAAGTCACAATAGTCGAAGAAGACTAAAGTCTATCAGTGCTTAACAATGTATAAAAACTTTTGTCTTTAGTCTGAAATCAAATCTTTTATGTGTATTCTGTCTCTCATAGTCTTCCAACTTATGACAGTTAACTCAAATGAAGAGGATGGCACAGAAGTGTCAGGAGGTGCAGAACTACTTCCTTCAACCAGTGTACTGTTATTGGTCGTCCTCTCAACCACTGTGACCTCTACCACCGTACCCGTGGAGGAGTCTGGGGTACTACTACTGTTGTTGCAGTGTTGCTATTAGTAAGAACTCTTAATCTTTTCCTCTGAAGATTTCATGTAAAGGGGATAAAGCTTGTGAAAATTCTATTCATCTGCCAAGTCTTCCCCGACCAGTTTGAAGCAGAATATGAAACCATTTCTCTTCAGTTAACAAGAGTGGTGTAGATGAAGGGAGAAGAGTGTAGGTCAGAGGTGTGGAGTTTGACACAGGGCCGATAGGGGTCAAGGGGAGACTCCCATCAGACACTGAGGCCACACTGCTGGAACCAGCCGACGGGCCAGACCCATCCAAACTGGTGCCAGTCAGAGTGGATTCTAGAGATTCTTTAACTTCAATCATAGTACAGCCTGTGTCACGTATTACTGACACGCTTTTTCCGTTTACGGTACCTGTATGTACGTAATGTCAATAATCCATTGACCATACCAATATCTGCAACAGACATCCCCGGCATTATATTAGGGCCCAGTCATAAACATTTATTAACACATGTGGAATATTTACTCTCTCTGGAGCTTGGCTGACCTTGACTCACGGTGCGATTAGGCGCAACAAACGAGTGACGACACCCTTTAGCGTAATGGCCCGGCTGACCACAACGAAAACACCGACCAGGGTTTTGACCCTCACGATCCCGTGGCAAACTACTTGCACGCAGTCGTGGAAGTTCATAGTGAACTCTACGCCCTACTTTCTCCACTGGGGCTGCATTCCCTGAATAACAGGGTAAATTCTAAGTCTTCGCAAGACTTTTATTTGGGTGTGCCATGGCGTAATTTTCAGCCATGTCGACAAGCTGAACACACAACGTCGGTTTCAGTTCCTTCAAATGTGTCACCAAATCATGGTGGCAGATAGCATATATTTGATCTCTCAGCATCAAGTCATCAACTTGCTCTGCCTTTGTCTTGTTAACACTGGCAAGATCCAACCAACGTTCATAACACCGGCGTAACCTCTGAAAAAATGTTTTCCGAAACTCTCATCTGTCTGAGGCGACGTTGTTCTAAATTCGGTTAAGAAGCCATCGACTGTGCATGCATACGCATTCAACAGAGCTTTCTTTAATCTCTCGTAGCATGCCGCGTCGGATGGGTCCATGTTTAACAGGACCTGTAAGGCTCTGCCTGTTAGACAGTCCTTTAAATGGCCTGCCATTTGTGCTTTCGACCAACCAATGGATATTGCATGGAGCTCGAATCTATTTATATATGAGTCCATATCATCTACTTTGTCGGCAGACGCCTTCTACAAGCACTTTTCTCATGATCCCCCTTCCGCCCTTCACTTTCTAACCTCAATTTCTCTAACTCTCTAACACATTCTCTCCTACTCCTTCACCTACACCAGTAAACGGATCGAAAGTCTGTTGTGACTTGTGCAGTTTCTGGTGGAGTCCTGCTTGCTAACCCACTGGCTAGTGCTATAAATGCAGGTGAAGTTACGTTCCCACGCAACAATTGTGTGATTAAAACTATTCACAAGCTGTTCGAATCGACACGTACTCTCACGCCCTATCTATAATTGCAGCACGCATTACACATAATTAGAGTTGTTTATATCACCAACTCTTGATCTTCACAAGGAGGAAGTGGACGGAGCAGAAAATGGTAGAGGAGGAAGTGGACGGAGCAGAAAATGGTAGAGGAGGAAGTGGACGGAGCAGAAGAGGAGGCAGAAGAGTCAGGCGGTGCAGAAGTACTCCCTTCGACCGGTGTTGAACTATCGGTCGTCCTCTCCAGCACAGTGACCTCTAACACCGTCCCCGTGAATGTGAAGAGTCTATTCATCTGTCAAGTCTTCTCTGACCAGTTTGAAGCAGAATATGAAAAACATTTCTCTTCAGTTACAAGAGTGGTGTAAATATTTTGTGTGAATTCTATAAAAACTTGCTTTTGGTCAAGTATATGATTGCATTGCTGACATGATCATCTTTGATCGCATTTCTTTGTGGAATGAGCCTCCAGTGGGTGTAGACCCCTGAATTGACGAGGTGGAATAGGAGGGTAGATAGCAAGAGGAAGGGAGGAAGAGGCGAAGAAAAATAGGGTGTGAAGGAACAGCGGGTTGAACAGGAGAAATGACAGTGTCACTGACTGTCCTCTCGGCCATGGTGACCTTGACCATCGTCTCCATGGAGTTGATTGTTGTTGGTGGACTCCTCCTGTCTCGCCTTCTTTGTTCCATAGCCTTGGTCATCAGACCCTCTCTTCTTGTTGTTCGGTGGATTGTTCTGCATGCAGTGGGCTGGCTGACACCGATCAATTATGCCATGGTATCTTGAAAGATACCTGTGGCATCAATTCTGATGACAGGTTTGAACCAGGACCTCTGTGTCATCTGGTGTCAGTGTGTCGCTACCAGTCCTCTACCATTGTGCACTCAGGTTGTTCCCTTCAACTTTGGTCATATGACTATTGTTGTTTCTTACATTTAAACAAAATTGACGTAAACCGTCCAAAAACGGGACACTCTTCAGTTTGAAGACCCAATTCCGTCTACCAAATCTTTCATGATCAAGACAAAATCACTGGATTTCAGACTGTGTTTGTCTTAATTTGGAAATCTCTTACCATTCTATTCTATGCAAACCGTACAAAATTGTCAGTGTTGTGCTGTGTCACATTTTAATTAAATCTGGTCACAAAGTGGCCAATCCAGGTTTGAATCCAAGTGGGGCATTCTGGACATGGGTCAATCCCACTTTATTTGATGCAATTGTGTTGCTAGAGGTGTAATTAATCAATAGAAAAAAAACTCATTAAAATTGCATTGCCCATTGTCTTTGGTGGGCAGTATACATTCACAGACATTAATCAGTCTACCATAGAGAGGAGACTGACTGGTCATGAAGTTTTGAAAGTCTCCATTCACTTCACCAATGGAAGGGAAAGTGCAAGCAAGTATTTGGTGTGGTGATCAGTGAGCAATGAAAGTAAGAAGTGCGTTTCTATTGTTCCACTCATTCTGTTGACCCCTCGTCTATCAATTCATTGTCTTGTCACAGCAAAATTCTCTAATATAATGGCTCTCTATCATCTCTGGAAGGCTGTTCAGTTGTACAGTTTGTGTGGTTGTATCCACAGCAGAGGTCAGTCTTGGAGTACAGTCTTCTGATGACAACCTGTCCTACTGAAGAGCCAAACACATTCATGTGAGTCTGAATGTGTGAGGGGTCAAGGACCAAATAAAATGAAAGAACAGGACGATAAAGAAAGTGTTTGAAACTTGACATACTTGAACCGTTTGCACTTTATACAACCTGAAATTGCAGAATCACTTGATCCCATCACTTAACCAAATTACACACAACCCAATGCTACTCCATTTATTATTCTTGCTCCTAATTTCCGTATTAAGACTACTCGTGCTCAGGCAGGGTCTGGTACGAAGGATCCTTTGTTCAGCAAAGTTTGGAACTTCCATCGTTTTTTCTCCTTTCATGACTAGGCCGAGGCTTCTCATTTCCCGGACGCTCTTGGGATGGAAATTTTTCATGTTCACGTATTCATGCTCCTGTGTAAAGGGTGCTTCTTGGATCTTGATATGGGTGCCATCAATGCACCCAATGACATTGACATTGCCCAATCGCTGTTTGGTATTGAATTTCTCTTTGCTCATCTCCGCCTGGGCCTGCATCGGCATCGAAATTTCCTTTTCGAGATGGCTAGTAGAACTTCTGTTGTTCTATGTATTGTTCTGCATGCAGTGGGCTGGCTGACACCGATCAATTCTGCCACGGTATCTTGAAAGATGCCTGTGGCAAAAAAACGCAAGGTTAGCAATAATTGCAAGACTGGGGGCAGTGCTCCTTGTCTCGTCTGGGACGTACTCCAGACTGCATTCAATAGCGTCAGCTAAATCAAGAATTGGTTGTCTGGGGAAACGGAATTTTGTTATAATCTCAGTGTCATTAAAAACTTCAAAAGGGTGACACTTGTCGCGTAAAACTCTCTCTCTCCTCAAAGCACGTCGATGACAAAATTGTGCGTAAACAAACGCCGCCATTGTTTTTTGCTTTCGCTTTTCTAAGCAACAACAGAATAGACTCGACCTAAAAACTGTAGGCCAGCGATTTCGCTGGACGAAATTTTTAGCCCTTTAGGCTAGGTCTAAATGGTAGGCCCGTGCCATGAATACCAATCTATCCGCATATAGACTCGAACGATGCGTAGGTCGGGCTCATGAGCGGTAGGCTAGCGCCATGAATAAGACCCCTGGAGAGGTGACACGCCAAGGACCCTGAGTCTTGCAAGGGTCTGGAGAGACAAGGGTTGTTTGGACTGGTTGTTTATCTTTAACAGTTCACTTCTTGAATATGCTACACACTTGGTTGGGAAACTGTTGAAAGTGCACTTGAACTGTTGGTGTTTGTTGCTTCATGTATCACTGGCGGGAATATTTACACAAGGTGTATTCACTGCACAAAAATTGTCCTGGAAGTCAAAATGGCCCGCTCTAAATTGGCTAATAAAAACATGTCTCAGGGCTTGCTGAGAGAATGAAAGTGGCAAACATTTTGGAAAAAAGTTGAAATTACTTTTGTATTCCTCCACAGAAATTCATGATTTTGACACAGAAATGAGCACCACAAGAAGATCTTTCAATACATCATAAAAAGAACAAATCCTCTCAATGTACACAGAAAAACAAGACACTTTCATACAGAGCAAGTTGCACTGCTGCCTGTCAGGCGCTGAACACACTACACAGAACATCTCTTACAAACCTTAAGAGAGCAGATCTAGAGAGAACACACTGATGTAAAAGAAACTCTATTGCAGCCTAGGGAACCTACAACAGAAGTCGCAAACGCAAGTAGTATGTAGGACTGGAGCTACCATCTGAGCGAACGACAAGAAGAAGAAGATTTAAATTGGAAGACTGCAATATCCACGTCTATTTATACCAGCTTGCTGTTCGACCAAATTATAGACCAATCAAAGTTAGCAAGAGAGAATACTATTATTCCTATAATGAAAACAATAAAGTGTTTTTCTAATGGAAAACCCACCACACAGCTATCGGACAAACGAATGGGCCAAGCTCAAAGCAAACAGCGCATGATTAGTACCGGTAGCCGTATTGCCACTGTTGAGCCTCCGCTTTAAGACTTAATTAAGTAGTCTTTCAATTTCAATCCATTACCAAACCTAATTTCGTCATTTTCTGAAGATCGGAATTGAATGAAGATTTATATTAATGACACCGTTTCCTACGTTCGTATAGGTAGACCGTAACAATCAACTCCACCAACTGTCGCCGCTCTTTTTAGACAAGGCCTAATTTACGTTCACAAGTAGCCTACTCAAAGATGAAACATTACCGGCACATTCACGGCTCTTTTTAGACAAGGCCTAATTTACGTTCACAAGTAGCCTACTCAAAGATGAAACATTACCGGCACATTACACTTTGACCACAGACCCTTATAATTTTTTATCATTAGGCCAATACAGACATGACAGCTGGCCCCACTTCCTGTAACCGCATCACGCCCACTCGAAAAAGTTGCACTGCGAGAGAGGACAGGGGGCACTACACATATTAAACGGCATAGAAAAGCTTAATGAAGCTTAAGTTTCTCAGGTTCGTGGATCTAGGCCAAGAACTCACATTTTGCGTTGGAAGCGTCCGTTTCCAATTCATTTCTGTCTGTCTGTATTCTTTCTCTATTTTTCTGTTCTCTCTATATAATCCATCCCCTCTGCTTTGACCTATACTGTGTTTCATTTAAACATGTACATGTAGGTAGGCCTATTCACGTCTTATTCAAGTTGGGCAAAAGGCCTTGAAGAAAACAAAAGATTACCTCTTAATAATGTTTGTACTACGGTACCGGTACATGTATTTGTATGACTGCACAATGTGTATGAAAGAAAAGCAACAAAACAGTCAAACCATCAGACAAAACGTAAACAAAATGCACAATGACTACGGTAGGCTTACAGTGCATAAGTAATAAGAACACAAAGGGGCTGTTCAAATACATGTATAACCTTACACCTCGAACTCTCAGGCCTAGGCATATTATACAATTCCTAACTTCCTAAATTCCTAACTTCCTAACAAAATATATTATTTTTTACTCTTTAAATATGATCAATAAACTTCCAAGGTACTGTACCCGGTAACTGCCAAACATTCAACAAAGACTGCCATACACTTCATAGCGAAGAAAGAAGACAATCGTAAACAAACTTAACAATTAACAAAGCTTGCACATTGCACACATTGTTTGTTATTGTGATATTGTTCATTGGACACATAAAACTATCTTTTACTTTTGCTTTTCAGAATCAGACGACATAAGATAAAGACGAAGACCTGCTTTGCGGTCTGGATCAATAATATAGATCTCTAAGTCCTGTTCGACGCTTTTTAGATCTAGATTCTAATCTAGATCTAGAAGAAGAAGAAGAATACTGCATTCTGTCGCCTTCACATCAATCAATTCAATCAGTCAGTCCGTAGTCCGTAGTAGAAGTAGAAGACTCAGTAACACTCAGTTCGTCAGTGCAATAGCTCTCTTGACTCTCAATCATCTCTAGACAAGAACCAAGAGTCTTAGATCTAGATCTAGGCTCTAGACTAGACTAGACTAGATAGATCTTTGAATTGGTATCAACACTCAAAATAAGTCTGAAGGAGCAATGTCTGGTGCAGGCGGCGGCGGCAGTGGCTCCTCTGGAGCTGGAGTTTATGATGTAAGTGTAAGTAATAAGTAATAAGGCAAGGCAGGATTGGATTGTAATCTCCACTAGCCGTAGAGAAAGGAATCTAGAGAAATGTCTGATGATTTAGAACAGACTCTATCTTGATCTTCTCTTCTTCTACATTCTATAGATTTAGATCTAGATCTAATTCCTATTCATTATCATTATATTATATTCAATCTGTGTAGAGTGATTTATAAAAGTAAGCATTTAAAGCATCATCATAAGTGACATAAGTAAGACTAGAATCTAGATTATCTAGACGTCTAGATTTAGATCTAGATTCTAGGTCTAAGTCTGGGGACTGGTTACCGAAAGCGGTCCCTAGTGGTAGTGGTGTTTTGTTGATGTGTAATTTTTCCTGGGGGTGGGGAAGCGGGGGGTTTTAGGGGGGGTGAGGAAGTGGGGGGTTTTAGGGGGGCTGGCCCTCCTAACTTCTGTTTTCCAGGGGGTGGGATTTCTGTTTTTGAAATGAAAATCAACAACAAATTTAGCTAGATCTGGGGGTTAGGGTTAGGGATCTAGGTAAAAAAAATGACACACCACCAGGGACCGCTTTCAGTAACCAGTCCCTAAGTCTGAGGTCTTACTACTCTTACCCTTGTTTTCTTTCACCACGCATGCAGATATCCTGATAACTTTTTTTTTTCCAGATGTTTGGGAAAATAGGGCCGGCCTTTATATTTTGTCACACTCTCAAGTCTTATGGTTGAATTTGATTTTTGATAGTCTGTAGACTGTAGGTTTTGTTGTTCTAAAGTAGATTTGTAGAGAGGGAGGAGGTGGTCCAAATGCTGTAAACCATGCTCTGTTCTGTGCAATGCAAAAGAAAATAGAAGTAGAAGACTGTTCATTCCTTTGCCTTTACATCCAACTCTTCAAAAGAACCATTCTTTTTTCTTCTTTTCATTTTACCCTTTTTAGGCAGGAGTACCAGATCATCGTAGGAAATGGGACAGAGAGGTGTATGAGAAGCTTGCTCTTGAGCGTCTGAAGGAATTGGAGGACGACAGTGATGAAGAAGATGAGCCCAAGATCCCAGTCAAGAGAGAATTGCTCAAGCCCAGAGATTACAAAGTAAGTTGCATGCTTTACATAATCTCCTTAACAAGATTTGTTGTATGCTCTTTTTATATATATATGTGTAGTGGTCTGGGAAAAGGGTAAACTTTGGTCAAAATTGATTTTACGAGGTTTCATGTATTTCTGAAACTGCAATATCTGCTGATTAAAATACTTTTTTCAGATTTCGATTGTGTGTCTTGGTTATTTTGTAATGA
>JAUELK010219792.1:0-19646 GCA_031471215.1 Gastropteron pacificum | reverse complement strand
TTCTTCTTCTTCTTCTTCTTCTTCTTCTTCTTCTTCTTCTTCTTCTTCTTCTTCCGTAAAGTCGCAGCCTCAGACTTTAAATCATTCAAAGGATGCACAATTGTGAAATTGTAAAAATAAAATGATCAAAAAACAAAATCATTAAAAAGCCTAGATTTCTAGATCTAGTTAGCTCGACTTCGTCTGAGAATTTGGCTCCTTTTTGCATCGGAACATGGTGAGAAAATTCTGACATTGTTCCTCAGAAGTCAACAACCTCAACAACCCTAGGCTAGGTTCTGTCTCTGTCCTAGTGTGCCTAGTGCCTAGATCTGATCCATCTGTCAACCAGCTGATGTACAGAATGATAGAGTTGAAAGATGAATTTGTGACTTGTGACAATAGTATTATAATGGCCCTACTACGATGCTGAGACACATTGAGGTCTCTGAGGCCTTCACATCTGTCAGAATATCTAGAGTCTACAGACAAAAACAGTCATTGTATTTCATTCTGAAGGATCCAGAGTGAAATGGTAGGCCTAAATCTTCTTTTGTCGTTCCCAGTCCAGAGCAAAACACTTAAAACAGTAGATCTATCATAGTCATACTGACATGAGTAGATTATATGAAAACGTTGCCCCCGCATTGTTTTTCTTGCTTCAGAAGGAAGTAGAAACATCAGTTTAGACAAAAAAATGTTAAGCTGCTGTGTGTGCTCAAATTATAAACGAAGTGAAACTAATTTCTCTGCAATGGAGGTAACGAAAGTGTCTGGTAGCCGTGTCATGTCATGTGTTAGTGTTAGCCTGTGCTGAACTGTCTGTACTGTGGAAGTTGTCCGGACCCCGTATGTTTACTCCTGGTAGTCAGTGGTAGTCTGCAAGGTGTTCAGATTTGGCGCTGATGATGGCCTGCCTGCGATTCCATGCGTTAGCTAGCATTCATTATTTATAGCATGGTGATGGTGGCCCCTTCCGTCGGCCAAGCCGACTCCCTAACCAGATAACTTTACTTTAGAGATAAACTTTTTTTGACACTTCTAAAAACTAACAAAAGGAATTTAAAATATCAATAAATTTGTGTTGCATTTTATTAATAAAAGTAGAGATCTAGATTCTTCAGAATCGTCTGTAGACTAGAGATTTTCTAGACTTGAAGAAGAGAAATGGTCTTTGGTCTTCGTCTAAGAATAGAAGCATTGTGTTGTTGTAGACTTGAAAGTCTTTAACAGAGTTGTTGGTGCTAAAGCACTCAACTAGAGAAATGACGCAAAGATCATGGTATCATGTCACAGAGAAAATGTGAAATTATGAATCACTGACTCTACAATTGTTTCCTTTTTTTTCTTCAGAACACACAGAGATCTGGAGATACACTGACTTTTGGGCCTTGATCCTATTAAAGACAAACACAAGGAAAATCCGAGATTGAGCTAGCACAACATTCGGCATGATATGAAGTTTAAGCAGCAGTCTTTATTTAGACTTGCCACCTAAGAGACTTTCAAAGCAGACTACCAGTACTGAAGATCTGTGAAGACCATCAGCACAAGCGAGTAGTAAAACAACCATACCATGGGTCAGACTGCCTCAAATGTCTCAAAGATTGTCACTCAACCACTGTCCTGGTTGCGTGGTTCTGGATCAGGGACTGGGCAAGGGGCAGGAGGTGATCTCATACCCAAAGGAGCAACAGTATTTGTATTTAAGAGGAGAGGGTATGGCTTTGACTTTATTCATTGTTAATGTTATTTATAGTTGTAGTTGTAGGCTTTTAAATCAATGTTATGTATTTTTTAAATATTGCTGTGTACCATACCAGCTCTTATATATAATAATAATAATAATGAAGGGCATTTGTATATATATATATATATATATCTATTCAGTAACATTCTTTCAAATCTCCTTTGTAATCTACAATACAATATCTTGAAGGTTTTGATTTGGTACAGACATACTGATGACAAATTTGAAAAAGCAGAGATTTGAATAATGAAAAGCATAAACACAGAGTAAGTATCATACTTTTCACCGTTACTGCAATCTCTTTAAAATCTTTTTGCGTTGAGAATATCTTTTTGGATTGCTTTACTTGCAGAATACAGCAGTCATTTTTGTTATCACTATTTCCCACAGGTCCATGTACTTTGATGAGGATGGAGACTTGGCCCATGAGTTTTACTGTGAAGTCACAGATAGGGCCACCAACAAAGTGGTCATGAGGAAGAAAGTTCAGAACTTGATTCCACAGGTAACTCCTTGTTGTTAGAACCAGGCTACTGTTCATCGTTTTCTTGTGTTGTCTGTGCTGCACTTTGGGACTTGAAACTTCACAAAGGTTTACAAGTTTATGTGTTTAAAGTTAAAGAGTAACTGTTGATTGTCATTTTGTCCATGAACTTTTCAAAGGAGTTATTATGGTGAAAATGTAATTGTAATGTATAAGCGCACAAATTCAAAATGATCTGTTCACTACATTCATCTGTATTTCTTCACGTGCACCTGTTGTGAACATCATCATAGGCCATAATTATTGTAGTGCCAGCCATGTCCTTGGCCAACACTCATTGTAAGCAAGTAAAGAGTGAGTTACATTGTTGTTTCATTGGCTGATGATAGTAGTATTTTCTGACGGAGTGAATGTGTGAGTGTACTACTGTACTGTGTGTATATTTATTTGGGGCTCACTATCATTATCAATACATAACACTACGGTTGATATATTTGCTCCTTGATCTATCCTCCAGGGTGAGGTAGCGCTGCCGTACCCACGACTACATGGAGACCTCCCGGTGATTCTGTTTGACACAGGCAGTACACAGCTCTACTCAAATACACAATCGTGAGGGTGGACAGGCCGACAGGCTCCGTATGTCCTCTGGCCAGATGCATTGGGATCTTCTCAAAGTCCATTCTCATGGAGCTAGACACAGCTATCGAAGATCAATCAGGACTGGTTTTAAAAGACTCAAATAACAATTTCACTTCACCAAGATGTGGTAAGGCTTAAGACCTCAAAGCCTGCGAACAACAAAAGTGTTTCATACTAAATATTGGAAAGGATGGGTTCAGATTGTGTGCTTTGGATGTTGCACACATTACTACACAACAAAATGATCTCCATTGTCATGAGATTGAAGCCCTGTGTTTGTTTTAGAACCCTTGAAATTTGAAAGTAAAAGTTTTAACTTGTTTTATTCAGAAATGGAGTTTTGCTGCTGATGGTGATAGTAAACTGAGTTAGTGACAATCTCTGTTCACTTGGGAAAGTCTTTGAATTTGTGGTGGTTTGTAAAGAATAGGAAGCCAAGAAAAGTTGCAATCATTGTGTTCAGGAGATGATGTGATACCGGTATGAGATAAAAGATTCTTTGTTCATTACATTGTAAGCCATTTTACTCGTCATGAAACATTAGTCATTGAGGTTCAAGCAAAGTCATGAATGCGTTGGTGATACGGGTAAAGAACTGAAAGTGAAAGAGAGCTAAATGTATTTTTGCTGTCCACAGTTCAATGTCTAGGCAGGCTAATACTAATACTCCAGTGTGGTTAACAATAACATTGTTGTAATACTTGATGTTTCACATCCTAACTCCTGGTACGTCCACATATTTAATGTAGGTGAGAATCATTTTAGAAGCTATTTATTTCAAATTTGAGAAAACCTCCTGTTTCCATTTGAAATGTTGTGTGGATGTAGATTTGTACACAAAATCAATGAATAATGTGCACATTACTAATATGTGATGTAGTTTCCATAATGTGTATAGAGTATAGAGTGCTTTTGATAATTTACTAAAGTACACTTTATGTGAAGTAATGGCAATGTGTAAACATTTCTGTGTAGTGTTTTATCTAGCATCCCACCAGGATAAGAATAGAGAAGGGAGGACAATGTGTGACATGCTTCCGAAAGGTTGAGATTGCTGTAATTGAAAAGATGGATGGTGCTTGTTTTGAAAGGCCATTGAGTAAGCTGTTGAGAGATGTGTATTTCAGTAACAGTGTGTGTGTATGATCTGAACATCAAAAGACCATATTTATTTGAATGAGAGAGGTGTTAATTTATTGCTTTGTAAATGAATGTGTACATTTCTCCTCTCCATTAAAACCAAATTGATTCCAATACAAAAAACAATCAAAAGTATGAATTATGTTTGAAGGTGTAGATGGCTTTGCTGATAGTGATATTGACCCCTTGAATTCTTTACACAGTGATCTCTTCCTAAGAACTTCTACCTCTGGAGCAGAGATGGGCTTCTTAGACTTAGAGATGAAAGAGAAATATTTGACACAGCCAGAACTGTAATTTTAAATGCATCGTAAAACTGGGGACGATTACTTGGAAGTTGAATCAGTTGGGTTTTGTTATGCAAAAAACCCCAGGATTCTTAGACTTAATTAGAGTTAGAGCTACTGTGGCAAGTTATCTAAGTGATGATTTATTTTTATGGTAAAATTTATGTTTTGTTCAAAATGAGGATGCTTTAATGCAGCTTATGGGATGTTAAGCGGAGACTGATGTAATTGGTGTTTTATCTGTGTGTTCTCTGCTTGTAAATTATTTTAGGATAGAAGTGAACATAGTGCTGTAACTGTAAGCTTGTACATGAATTATTACAAACCATGGATCCTTTGCCCCATTCATACAGTAAAGCCAAATCATCAATGCATTTACAGGTAATTTAATCATTTTTGGTATGGTGAGGTTGTTGTACCTCCTGGTTGCAGAATTTTGTGTACTTGTGTTCGTTTGGTGAGACAGGCTCAAGCTTTCAATGGATGATGCGATCAATCTACATGTGATTAAAACTAAAATGTTGATGAATGTCAATGGAACAGTTCTCAATAATTCAAAGACTCCATGTGAAGAAGAGGTGTAGGGTTGTGAAGAGAAAGATAATGTATGATTGATTGTGGAGGTTTGTCACTTGTAACTGGTATCTCAGATCAAAGATTTTTCATCACTTTTTGTCATTATTCATTAATCATTATATACTATTTCACATGAGTCACTGTCACTATTCATAAAGTAAAGCAGGTCATTTTGTGATTCTTCTCATTTGGGCGCATTTTCTGTGATAAACTTATCATTGTGGATGCTGAATGATGAAGGACCAGTCTTGCTAAGGCTCATTGCATGTCTTGACAGTTATAGAAAGGTGTCTTTTTTTTATGGTACTAAGAAGAACAGGTCTTGTCTTACATTTTGTAAACTGTGTTGGTTGTACTGTTGTTATGATCTTACGTCAGGTTTTAAGTACCCTGGTTGGTGTAAGAAAAGAAGTGTCTCAGAGGTCAAAGTATCTACTCAGGAAATAAATGCTTGGAGCATGACTTCTCAGTACTCCATTCCAAAATGGTGTGAAGAAAGGACTTGGCCATTCAGTGTCGGTATGCTGTGACTGGATTGGATGTTCCAGCTGTATGGGACACTCACATATCCCTATGTGGCAGCACATGCGCTTAGGCCACTATTAGGCAACACAGTCTCCTCATATGTATAATTTATCATGTATATGTAGGCCCCTGTGTACAGTAGGCTTAGATTTTATCAGAAGTCAGCCAGCAGAAGTAGACACTTCAATGTTGATCACATTACATACACATGTATGTTGGTTGTTTTTTTTTTACAATAGAGTGATTGAATGGATGGATGATGTGACCTGTCGTCAGGGGAGTGTTGTGAGTTGTGGTGGAGTCAAGGTTTTTCTCCAGACATGATCACATTATTAGATGTATGTAATGTGTGTTGTACAAGACACCTCTAAAGTCTATGATGATGAGTGGTTCAGTGAGGAATGTATTTTTGCAAAGTACACTCAAAACCAATGTTAAAGTTGTCTGCTCACAAAAGTCATTTGTGTGTATCCTGATGTAGAAGTGCAAGTGAGTGAGATTGAGATGATTAATGTGTTTTATTAAATTTTTGAATTTCACAATAAAGAAAATAATAAAAGATTGAAAATGCATTCTATTTTATTGTCCTTTCTGATGTCTCGTACTTGTATTGTTTGTAGACCAAAGCAGATGGTACAATTTTGGCTTTCTCCAGTTATTCTCCAACTACATTGATCACTGTCAATGTCAATAACTAGAAATGTGGTCAGGTTTTTTTTGTTATCTCTCTAAACCTTTCACTGTCTGGAATATGATGACATTAATGACAACATGTCTCACTTGATTAAAGGACAACATGATCACATGGAAACAAAATTATAGTTTGATGCAGGAAGAGCAAAAGCATTTGAACTTTGAAAAAACTGTCAACACATGCAAATGTCTAGGATCATTAAGGTGTTTTATTCAATAAATTTCAGAAAGGAAAAACGTTTCAAAGAATCATGGCCAGTGAAGCTATATGAGGTGCTATGCTGTTTGACAACCATTTCTACACAGAGAAATTCAATATGTAGGCATTATACATTACATGTAACAATTACAATAGTTCTGAAACAATCTACACAGCAAACAACCAAATTGGTTCACAAAGCTAGATAAAGACAATGCTACATGATACAGTGTTACGTCATACTGTTACTGACTTAAACTGACACCAATAACATTTCTCAGTTTGATTCATTTAAAAACACACAAAAAACACTACCAATAGACCAGGAATTCAGTAAGTAAAGAGCTAGTAGTAGAAATCACTCAGTTTACAGTTGGACAGTGACGTTTCTTCATATTAATCTGATTCCAAACCAAAATGCAATGAAGATCTCCACCAATTTAAATTTAACTAAAATAAAAAAAACACGAGTATGGATTCTGATTTTTATCATTACAAAAAAAGGAGTAATTTTACACAGTAAAAACAAGTTCCATTTGTCTTTTTTTTTTCTTTCTTTCCTTCCCAACATGTGCACAGCATCCTGTTAAAAAAAACTTCTAAGTCAAGATGAGAAATCCCTAATCACTGCAACAACAACTGAAAATATCACACCTGATTCCCCCCCAAAAAGATTTTAATTTTAACCCATTCATGAAGATGAAGAAGGGAGGCACAAAATGAAAATTCAATAATGAGATATTGGTTGATTAATAATACATATAATCAAGATCATACTCAGAATAATAATAATTGTACAAGTACAAACCAAGTCTATATTAATTATTATTATGTTATATACGCCTATCAAGATTTGAACGGAAATCGTATCTCAAACATTTAATACTACACTTTATATAATTATAAGCTAGATGCACACTTTGCGAACGTGTTTGGTTGATGAGGTGGAAATAATAAAAGAATGATGAAAACAAAGCAAACCCTCAGGACAGATCTCACAGCAACCATGAACAAACACACAAAGACAAGCCTGTATAAATGAACAAAACTTTTTTTCTTTAATTCCCAACATGTATTTCTTCACTTATCCCTCTGACGACACAATCTATCACGTAGAAGGGATGCAGTCAGAGAAATCTGCGATAACAATCGCTGTGGCAGAACATACAACTTTCAGTCCCACACAGTAGTAAATTAACACAGGGATGGATGGTGGTGGAGTGTATCATCTTCTTGTATGTGTCCCACAAAAGCAAATAGATGAAATGGAATGTCACAGAGAGAGAGGAGAAACAGTGAGTTAGGAGTCTAACAGAATATGTTACATAAAGGGTAACTCTCATCATACCTGACCCCTGATATATTTAATACACCACATACAGGTCTGATGGATTTACACATACTTGGGCTCTATTTCTAAGTTCATTGTCAAATCGTATCACACTGCTATTAGATCCACCTTTTTAGATAACTTGAATCAACTTTGATGTAGGTTCTTGCAACTGGATGAATGATTAAAGTGCTTTAAAAATTCTTTTTACAAAGCTTTAAGGACAAGCCTTTTAAAAGATGGAAAGAGTAGGACAGGGCACAGAGTTACAAAATAGAGTGACTTCACAAAGTGGTCTAGGTGGATGGGAGAGAAAACACTAATAATTGATTTCATGTCAATATAATAATCTGGATAAAGCAAACTGTATGGAATACGAACATTAGCTGTATGCAAACCATACAAAATGACAGAAATACAGACACCATTTTCACTTCAAATAATGTACAACTACAACTACAACTCACAAAGTTCCCTCAATGAAATGCTAAATCAAAGTAAAATACTAGACTAACTACACAGTACACACCGATTCTTTTAGTTTTAATTTTAAGTCATAGCACACATAATTGATTTCCTAGTCAACGAATATCTAAAAAGTAATATGTAATTCAAAGAATGTCAAATTCAGAAAGCATATTCAATCAATCATACTTCCAAACAATTCTCCCAAGAGCTTCATGAATGTGGAGCAGACATATGTTCATGACCGACGCCATTGTCCTACCAATCAGTGGGCCCATTCAGGCCACACACAGCGATTGATAGGAGGGTACCCCTTCAATGAAAACTGTCAAAGTGTCACTCACATGATGAAACATCCGCACACAAATTTGACGTATTCAGGTCCTCCCAACTGCTCTGATTTAATGAATACAAATCATAAACCACATACAATGAGTACAAGCTGATTATGTTACACATGGATCTGAAGCTGTTTTAAGTTAGAACATGTACACAAAGTAAAGCAAACCATTCCTTTAAAAAATACATGCAAGAATACATTATTATTATTAGTCACATTGATTAGTGGATTAAGTGTACAGTAAGCTTTGGATGGATGACTGCATAGAATTAGCAAAACACTTCTTGGAATTAGTTGTATTTGTGTGAGCACTCAAGCACGACCTGTACCAACTACATGTACACATTGTTGCTCCAGGAAAAATAATTTGTCCAGAGACAAATTAATTCCCTTTACATACACTCATTGCTTGTGAAGCATGAAGAACCTAGAAAGGCCTTTAGGTAGGCGTCTATTGAGAAATAAAGTAAAACATGGCTATTTCTTTCCAGCTTGTGATGAATTTGACCTGCGAGCAGGAGTGGGAGAGAGACCAGGCTAAAAAGAGAAGAAGAAAAGAAATCACAGGGACCTTCATTGTTCTATGTTGACTGAGAAAGCGTCAAAGCTGAAGCAACACATTAGAACTAGTACATGTACCAACACAACAGTATGGACATCGTAACAGAACAAGAGGACTTTGTGTCAACAGTAAGAGATGGGTCTTACACTTGTGTCATTTCTACAGCATAGAACATGTTTATTTTATATCATTACTTGTTACCATCCGACAGAGAATGGGTGTTGTGAACTGTTTTGATGCCAAATAATATACATGTACATGAAAAGTGTTTTTCCAAGACCCTATAGTCAAAATTGTAAAATTAACTCGATTTCTGAAGATCTACTATTCTGGAAAATTGGAAAATATTTAAACAATGATGTTGGCTAGGGCACATTTAAACCAGAAGACATAAATATTTTCCATAAATCGCCCCAATTGACCTTGTAGTTTTTATTGGAAAAAAAAAAACTTTTTATATTAATGTATGTAACCAGGTGTGCTTCGACAGTAAATGCAATGGTACAATACCATCATGCAGTGAGCAGATATACTGTGAAAATCACACACTGAATAAATTAAAGAACAACATTGACATAGATGGACAAGGTATGCATGCTTCATTCATCGAAATGTGAAAAATAAGCAGCATGTCACGAAAAAGGTGAGATTTAAAACAACTTTTCAAGAAACAACAAAGATGACAAAACCAAGTAAATTTTACTACAGTCCAATAAGCATGACACTAGGTACAGGTATAACATTGATTGACTGTTAGCCTCACTCAACTCACTGACCTACAGAGGTAAAGCAACATATCGATTCTTAAGTTTTGGAGTTTCGAGTGAACTTGCTTTTACTTTCATCTTTTATAATTTTGTACTAGGCATTTTTCTTTTATGAATTCAGAGGAAGATCATGATAAGTAACGCAAATTGTCACATAGCCTTGAAACCAGCCAAATGCAGCTGCGTCGTTGACCTTTGTATGGCAGCACAGGAATGGTGGGAGGGGGGTGGGGAGATGAAGAGAAGAGATGAGTCCTCAGTCGTCCCAGGCAGACATGGTCATCCAGTGGTCAAGACAAGTTGAGCACAGCTGAGGGTGGCTCATGGACATGTCCAGATATCAAATATCAGCTCATCAACCTCTGGGGCCTTTTTCTCTCCAATCTTTTCTTTCTCTATCAATCATTATCATACGTTACTCATTTTCTAACTCCAAACTGCATACATGTATATTAGATGAAGACAGCTACTCCGATCCATGCAAAGACAGTCATTACTATCAATCTAGACGTCAAGGTAAAGACAGCCGTTCCCATCCAAGACAATGTAGCCCACACAGATTTAGGTCAAGGCTGTAGCCAAAGTAACTAGGTCAGAAGATGTCAGATGTAGGTCACCTAAGGTCGTAGCTGTGGTGAGGCCTGGGGTCATGCTCCTGGGTCGCTGCAGGCGGAGGGTGGGGGTTGGGAGATACAACATGACTCGTCAATGCAATCTGGACCATGCACATGGAGATACCTTAGTCTTCTCTGTCATTTTCTTCTTCAGTGAAATAATAATGCTCTTCAAAACAAAACAAAAGGTAAACTGTCAATGCTTTTACAGTTGATTCTTTACTATTTATACTTGATCTACGTACTTAAACCTAGTATCTTATGACTAAACCCTCTCATATGTGAATTTGAAATACTTCTCTTATTTCTTTTTACTTGTATTTTCTTTTGAGCAAAGGGCAAAAGAAAGAATGAAAAAAAGCAAAGCTTTTGACTATGAATAAAATATGAATGTGATGACCCATATAACTTCCAAGAAATCAATATTTTTGTGACAAAAATGACTGTCGATAATAAAAAGCTAAAATGTTCACTTTTCTCTTGTTAAATCGTCTTAGAAGATTTTTTTTGCCAATTTAAAAAAAATTAAGATTCAAAAGTCTATCTACGTGGGGCCTTATTTTTACTTGGTATTCCTTTAAGGGAACAATTTCATGCAAAGTGTGAACAAAAAGCATAGAGACAGGCTACAAGCACATGCAGAGGTAGTCTAAAGCATTAGAAAAATATAAACCTGACTTCCAATTGTATGAAATGTGTAATGTGTTAGGCTTCTTAGTATTAAGCATTTGTATTAATCTGTATTTGTATTTGTTATACCTTTTTAGCCCTATCAGGGAAAGTCACCTTAGTGTTATGAACCCTGTATCGACACAATAATTATATCATTTTATAGGAGGTGGGACTGACGTATCAATGTCCGTCTCTGATTCTGATAGAATGGGATGCCATACTTGTTTGTGAAGAACATTTACATGAAAGTTGTGTCCATCATTGTGTCCATGTGTCTCTGATGCATAACGTGTGATGCAATGAATGGAAAAAGCAAATATATAACACAGTTCCTATATCATACACACATGGAAGCCAGGCTTATGTGTACTCAATATAGTAGCAGTAGTGATAATAGTGGGACAACACCAAAGCAAATGCTACAGAGCATACAGCTCGCCCAAATAGTGATATTCCACTATATTTTTCGAGGCCCATTTTGCTGGATCATTGAAGGAGAAGAAGCAGTAGAGGAGGAAGAAGAAGAAGTAAAAGAAGAAAAAGTAGGACCATTGGAACAAGTAACTGAAGACAAACAAGACTGATGCAAACATTGGAAGCTGATAAGGGATGTATATTTTTTTAAGAAAAGAAAAAAATTCAGTACTTAGAAGTTGGCGTCTCTTTCTTCCTTATTCTCAACCCAAACCAGAATAAAATGAAAGAAGGCAATTAGATCCATGGCCAAATCATAAAACAGGGACACCTTTTTAACTTCTTCAGCTGACGGAAAATGTACCCAAACCAAACTCAAGGAAACCAATACATAACAAAAAAAACCAGCAAAACAAAAAGAAGATAGATTAGAGCTCTTTATGAGAAGATAGATTAGAGCTCTTTATGTGAAGATAGATTAGAGCTCTCTATGTGAAGATAGATTAGAGTTCTTTATGTGAAGATAGATTAGAGCTCTTTATGTGAAGATAGATTAGAGTTCTTTATGTGAAGATAGATTAGATGTGAAGGAACCACCACTCCCTGGTGCCTAGAAAAAAAGAGGTCATCAGTCAATAATAAGTCACCACAGCCCCAGAAGCCTGAAATTCGGCAAATTCGAGTTCACCAGATTTTAGTATAAAGATCAAGTGTTCCGCACCTACTTACTGGTCGGCCTGTGACCCCAAGGAAGGACTTAATACACATTGCCTGCCCCGGCACTCTCTCCAAGGCCTGCAGGAGACAACACACAGTCAGTACAAAAGGATAACATAATATTGGGAGGTCAACTACACACCTAACTACACACTGTGTCAAGTCTGTCTTGCTGTGTTGCTCAACTGACACACTGATAAAAAGATTACATCCCAGGGGATTCAGGAAAAAAACATATAATTCCATATCTTTTTAATACAGGCCTAGATGGTCTGGAGAAAAGAAAAAACATTGACAGTTTCATAGAGTTTTGGACAGATCACAAACACTTGAGACTTTGGTAAATTTGGACAGAACTGTATGGTAAATGATGGTGAGCATTCAGCACAATGCATGCAAGGTACACAGACCACACTTTACTACACAGTCAAGACAATAGGGACTACACACTACACACTTGTGTAGACTACACAAATACAGCACACTGACTGATCTTCCTGGTCTACACAGAAAATGAAGTGAAGCTAAAGGGGATGAAGAGGAAGTAACATTGAAGAAAATACAACAAGGAGCATTCACATACAGTGTGTGTACACACAGAGCACAACTACCAAAATGGCCTAATTGCGTCAATGGAGCATGACAAAACTAAGATTACAGCTGTTGGGGTTACAGCCTTATTTTCGGCTGCAGAGAAAGAAGACCCTGAGGTCAGGACATCCGAATGGACTGAGGCTATATTGATTACAAAATGCAAATAGGCCTACACTGTATAACGATTGAAGAAGCATTAAGCATAAGTATTACATATAAGATTTTTTAAAAGAAAAGAAACCCCCACATCTTTAATTACAAAGTTACTATTCACAACCACAAATAGTCACATAATTGCTACAACCCTGTACAAACATTATTCTTATCCTTAGTAAAGAAATATTGCTAATTTGCGACTATACACATAAATTGAAGATTTTTTATCTGGCTTTGAAATATATTTCAAACAAAAAGAACAAACCAAAAACAATAGAAACAGGATCTTCTAATATGAAACTATCTCTTCTGTATACAATGTAAAAATAGAAGAAAAAAAATTAAAATGTAAAAAAAACAACAACAAACAAACAGCAATAGCAATACATTTATATGTATATGGTGCTTTTTTGTTTTGAATGTTCGTTTGTTTGTTTGTTTGTTTGTTTGTTAGGGGGGGAGAGGTTGGTCCGATTAGTAAAAAGCAGTAATGTATGTTGTCCCGATGAATCTAACTACATAAAGTACAATACCCTGTGAGAGATTGACTCTGGTGCATGTAGGCATACTGTTGGTTGGACAAGTCTATGATAAGTGTTGTAGGCTACACATTGACTCCATTTGGACACAGACACTACCTATGGTTGTCTTCAATGTTATCAAACTCAATAGCCTAAGGTGTAGCAGTTAGCACATTACTTGTCTACTTATTACTAGCGGTGCAAAATATGAGTAGGCCTTAGCATATTGCGAAATTTGTTCTTGAACCTTCATTATGCTTTGTAAATTGGTACAGGCAGAACCACCAAAACATGTTAAAAAGTAGTTAATTTTTTTATATCAGTTGATAAGCCATCTTAAAGCTAGCTTGAGTGTTTAAGCAAAAGAAGGTTTTAAGATTCATTTCGTTCATACACAAGAATTCCATTTACAGATTTTAAAAAGAAAATTGCAAATAAACAAAAAACCCCACAAAGATTCAAACAAATGTATAAAAAATATGTGAATACACTAAAAAAAAAAAAAAATTAAGACTACATATGTGAAAGAAACAAATACTTGAACATGGAAGCAGGCTTACACAGCAATGTCTAGGGAAACGGGCCTTCAGGTGGCTAGGATACTATGACAGCTGGACACACCTGGTCAGCTTTGGACATACACAACTTGTCTCTGTACACCACTAATATCCATAATAAAAGATAGTTTAATTTATTCATATCGCGCTTTACCCTGCTATGACAGGCAAGACAACCTAGTCTTTATTTATTACATAAGATCTACATACTAAAACATGGTGCCGATAGTACAGCGTAAAAATCCACCAGCAGTGGTCTATGTATGATAGCAGTGTTTTGAAACAATTTCTATCAATTTGTGAATTTATCGATTGAATCCGCTTGCTTTTTTGAATTTCCATTGACACAAGAAGGGCTGCGATTGCTTTGACAATACATTTTTTAAAAATGAATTATTTGTAGTACATTTGTATTATGAATAGCGGGATAGTTGAGAGGCGTGTCAGTCTTCAGATGTGTCCTGCCGCAAAGCCAGAGCAAGTGAACAAGTAAGTGAGTACATGTAAGAGTAGTGAGTAGATCTAAGGGCACGAGTAGAAATCTTTGCTCACAGCTACTGAGCTGGCTGAGGAGGTGTGACGGTAGGGGTCGTCGCACCCGAGGCTGGGGAAGGGATGGCAAATACAGGCTCTGTGGGAACACAAGGCACACGCTACTGGTCTGCTGTCACTGATGGGGGACCTCTCACATTGGCATGGTGGTGGTGGTGGTATTGCTACTGTGTTTGTAACTGTGGTTGCTGTAGCTGTTGTAACTACAGTTGTTACTGTTGTTATACCGCAAGACACACATTACTGGTCTGCTGTCACTGACGGGGGCCTCTCACATTGGCATGGGTGGTGGTGGTATTGCTACTGTGTTTGTTACTGTGGTTGCTGTAGCTGTTGTAACTACAGTTGTTATTGCTGTTATACCGCAAGGTATATGCAACTGTTCTGCTGTCACTGTTGGGGACCTCTCACATTGGCATGGTGGTGTTGTAACTACAGTTGTTACTGCTGTTATACCGCAAGGTACACGCAACTGTTCTGCTGCCACTGTTGGGGACCTCTCACATTGGCATGGTGGTGTTGTAACTACTGTTTGTAACTGTAGTTGCTGTAGCTGTTGTAACAAGAGTTGTTACTGTTGTTATACCGCAAGACACATGCAACTGTTCTGTTGTCACTGTTGGTCAGTTCATCAACTGTCACATCATCATCATGTTGTTGTTACTGTGGTTGCTACTAATGGAGTTGTTGTTGTTGTGGTGGTGGTTCTTGCTACTGTGGTGGTTATTGGTACTGTTCTTATTACAGCAGTTGTTGATATTGCTGTTATTACTGTAATTGTTGCTGTAGTTGATGCTCCCAAAGTTGCTACTGGCGCTGTGGTTGTTGTTGCTACTGAGGCTGCTCCCATTGGTGTGGCTTCTGTGGTTGTTACCATCGTTGTTGCTGCTACACTTTACTGCGGTTGTTTGTTATTACTTCTGATGCTATTGTTGGGATTTCTCTAAGTGTTAAGCTCGCATGAAGAGCTAGTACTTAAATGAAAATGACTACCTACTGCATACAATTTGAAGAAAGATCTATTGTATCCCAATGCAAAGTATCATAGACTACAAATCTGTCCAACAAGTGAGTCATCTGATAGGCCTTAAATGAAAGTTATTGAAATGGAAAGTAATTTTTAAAAATAGAAACAGCTGATTTCATATAGAGCAGTTGTCAGTCCCTGGCCTTACATTTCTACCTCAATCCCCTTTACAGACTGGCTTGGAACTTGACAGTTATGTCTCTCTAGAGAACAATATTACGTCCTTGGATGAGTGCTTTACGTATAAACACAAGAACAAGAGAAGAAAAAACACACTCTTGAAGCCATACAAGCTGAGAGTCAAGCTAAAGTGGACACTCCCTGATCAAGCTAAGTAACACGGCTGCATCATAAAGTGTGTATATAAAATATAATAGCATTTAAAGTATGATCTGCCGCAGTACAAAGCACTATGTAGTCAATTCATTCACGTCTAGCGTGGTATGTGAGTGTGGTTCAGCATGACAAACCTACACATAAGGAAAGGTAAAATAGAGCGTCTGTAGACATCTTAGAACAGTTAAAGTGATTGTAAACAGTGGACACACAAACATACACCCAGAATATAGTCTCAAACAGTGGTAAAGCTAGTTGGCAACATTAAGGAACAGTGCAACTGTGGATATAATAATGATAATAATAATGATAATACTAGCAATGGATAACACTTATGTAGCGCTTGATATTTCATACAGGCATCTCTACAGACCCTGTTAGTAATAATAAGTAGGCCTACACTGTCTTAACTAATAAGTACAGTGTTATTCAATGGAAACACATAGTCATTTAAGAGTGCAATGGTATTAAGTAATTTGTTTCACAAGGATGCAAGAGGCATGAGTCAAATCATTTTATAAGCAAATGGCTACAGATATACTGGCTAGATAGGTACACACAGTTTAAAATGTATGGGATATATTTACTAAACATATGAATCGTAGTACTAGTAGAAGTAGTGGTATAAGTAGTGACAGAAAAAGTTGTGATAGAAGTAGTCCAAGAAGTAGTAGTAGCAGTAGCAGTAATAGACAAGGTAGTAGTAAAGACGAGTAAGAAAAAGTAGCGACAGTGGCTGTAGTAGTAATAGTTAAAGTAGACTAGTAGTAAGTAGAATGTAGTAGTAGTTGTAGTAGAACCAACAGTAGTAGTACGAAGAACAGATTCTGTCATAAGTCAACAATTGTAGTAGAACCAACAGTAGTAGTACGAAGAACAGATTCTGTCATAAGTCAACAATTGTAAGACCATGCTGGTCCAAACAAATGCAATGTTAGAAATGGAACACCACACATACTCTTATAGTCCAACAACTCCTATCTTGGACATTGGGAGTGCCAAAACACATGAAGCTACAATGCAGAAAACCACATCAACAATTTTCTCTCAGAATCTCTCTCAGTATTTTGCCAACTGAATACATGAACAAATCACTTTCATCAATCTTCTGATAGTACTACAAGTATGAATAAATTCACTGCACTAATCAGAGTATGACAGTAATCAAATTCAACAAACACACACACACTATGTAATAAGTAAGCAATGAATGAGGCATGAGGACACATGAGGTGCGTTGGAGTACTACTCAAGTCTGAGTGATCCAACTTACTGGAAGAAGAAAAGACACAAGACAAGCTGAGAGACTTAAGCAAGAACCAATACTACAAGCAGCCACCACACACAGTGTGTAGTCGTAGTATAGAATAGATAAGGCAAATGGATGGTCACTCCCTACAGTAGTTAGCCCCTGATGTAGCTGAACAAATCACTGGGGCATAAGGCAAGAGAAAACAAAAGAAAAAATATAACTCCTAAAACAAAATGTAAAACAATACTACTCTATAAATGAGATCTAATGCACATATCTGCCGAATGGTCTGATACTAAAATAAAATGTTACGCAGCTTATTGTGGAAGAAATAGTATACATGTAATATATATGTTATTGGCGATTTGAAGATGCAAGAATAAATTATAGTATATCTATAAATACAAAAATGTCCTGTGTTTTCTGTATACAATTTGATTCATTCTATTCATTACATCTGTAAGCCTTTCAAGTGGGTTCTTACCCCCCCCCACCCCCCCGCCAAAAACAAAGAAGAGAAGAATTGAGTATGTTCTATTGAAAAGAAACAAGTAAAGTTACCCTGATGAGAACATATTTACCCTCAACTCCAGTGCATTTAAGATAAAACAATGTTCTTTAATATCTACAATGAATAATGATGATAACAATTATTCATATAACACCTATACAAAAATCTCTAGGCTCTTTCCCTTCTTATGTTAGCAACTATCTCGATTTCTTTCAAACCTTCTGGGTTAAACCCAAATGTTTGTATGTACAAACATGTTCTCTTCTATACCACAATCCATAAAATATATTTCTGTTTTGATCCTGCAAATGTGTTTTTTTTCTCTCTTGCTAATCATGAATATAAGTTACTTAGTTAAGTTCTACACACCAAAGACATATCATGGAAACAACAAAAAAACTCTGCAAAATTAGTAGAAAGTTACGAAGGAAAAACAATCTTAGCCATGTGAGTGTTGTTGCTAAACTGGTATCAATTGTCCACTATTAAAATATCAAAATATCTCAACCTCCAAGACTTGTACAGTTATAATTTAAAAAAAGATTATTCCTTTTCTTCTCCCCTTTGTAGTACAATAACCCTCCTTGCCAAGCTGAGTATATGTTGTGTGTAGGAGTACTTCTCTACAGGTCAAAGAACAAGGTCTTAAACCCTCTTGAGGGTCAGAATATACAGTCCTGAACCTCCAAAGGACCAAAATGCAGGGTCCTGAACCACACAAGGGTCAAAGAACAAGGTTCTGAACCCTCTGTGTGGTCAAAGAACAAGGTACTAGACCCTAGAGTAGAATCCTTAACCTCTAAATTATCTAAAAGCAGGGCCCTTGACCCCCTAAGAGGGCAAAAGACCCTCGAAGGGTCAAAGTTCAGGGTCCTAGACCCTCAGAGGGTCAAACTTCGGGGTCCGAGACCCTCAGAGGCTTCGGGGTCCGAGACCCTCTGAGGGTCAAAGTTCAGGGCCCTAGACCCTCTGCGGGTCAGTCTCAGAGACAGTACCTGGCTGGGTGGGAGGCTTGGCCTGCACCTTGAACCAGGGGGTCTCCTTGTACAGGAACCACAGGTTGCCGATCCACACCACAAAGTTGAGGAAGCCAAAGATCTGAGGACACGGCACAGGGGGGGGTGATGGTGATGGTGGTGGTGATGGTGGTCATGGGGATGGGGATGATGTTGGTGATAATGATGTTGGTGATGATGATGATGATCGTGAT
Organism: Gastropteron pacificum; assembly: GCA_031471215.1. NCBI lineage: Eukaryota > Metazoa > Mollusca > Gastropoda > Cephalaspidea > Gastropteridae > Gastropteron > Gastropteron pacificum. The sequence continues at coordinate 774 of JAUELK010219792.1, read as the reverse complement.
GATGATGGTGATAATGATGTTGATGATGATGATGATGATGATGATGATGATGATGATGATGATGATATACAAACAAAAGTAGAAATGTAAAACTCGGATGAATGTGACGATAATTCTTCGTCTCAATCAAGCAACCTGCCATGAAGTGAAATTTTCAGGCTTTCCTGAGCTGTTCAGTGTTAGAGTAGAGGCAGCACTACCAGTATGCCTCCCAGGAGGTTGAAATGGCCTCGGAATAAAACAGGTCTGTCGGAGTAATAATATGCTGTAAAGCGCATTGATCTTGCTGCAGAGCGAGAAAATGTGCTGTATAAATCAGCTATTACAACCCATTCAGGAAATGTTCGCATCTTTAACAGAAATCTCAAAACACAACTTTTTAGTGTCCATTTCAGTTGAATGTTTAACCCAGTGTAGTGTAACGCCTTTTATTCACTTTTATACCATATGTTTGCATACAAGCTTTTGAATTCATTGATATTTTGTATGCTACATGCCCTGTGTTCGTGTACCTTAACCCTTCATTCATTTTAATGTTTAATCTTTTATTTGTTTACTTAGATTAGATCGAGTTGCGTTAGCTAGTTTTAAATCTTAATGCATTTTAACCTCTTGTGTAGCGCTTTGAGCTATCCAGGGAAAGCGCAATACAAATGTTATTTTTTTTGTTTTTACATTTTTCTTTTCTTTTTCTCCTGTGCCACACTTTCTATTAATGACCCCGGTTGGTTAGTTATTATAACGGCATTGTTAATGTTAGTGAGGTGAAGTCAG
>JAUELK010219781.1:0-10284 GCA_031471215.1 Gastropteron pacificum | reverse complement strand
GGCCCCTTGTTCATGCAATTGTGCAATGCAGTCACAAGACCCCCTCCGGACCAGATAACTGCTATGTGCAATGCAGTCATTGAGTTGGTACTGCCTATACCAATGCAACGTTTATGGTTACAGCCATGATTTAGGACTGAACCAGGTGAATGTCACATCATTTTCTGTCGCACTGGTGCTTGAACTTATATGAACAAATTCACAAAGTTGACCACAGCACATGGGCAAATTTCACACTCTTAATGAACATAATATTCTAATGATTGACCTTTTCATAGACGTTATCAATAGGACGTTGACAATGTAATGTATTGTCTATTACTATTACTACACCAATATGCCAGGGGATCTTTAACTTGTGCAACGTGCACGCTGGACCTCCGAGTTTATCGTTCTTATCCGAAAAGACTAGGTGCTCGGTCCCACCTATCAATTACATATCATATATTATCATAATATTAAAAAAAAAGAATCCCCAAACAAACCACCAAAACTAAAAACAAGCAAACGAACAAACATAGAAGGAAACTGGAAAAATACAAACATTTTGTGGCATATCTGAACTGCATGTTTATTATTTATGTAGCTCCTTGAAAAGTTCTCGAATTATGAAGCACGTGCACCTTTGCTGGGCATAGTAGGAATTCAGAAAACGGCGCGAGCATCGACAAGGGGCATGGTTGTTTCTGGAAGCAAAGGCACTTGACAAATATGGCAGCTTCCACGCATGCATGCACACGAAATGATCAAACCTAGTGCTTATGGAATGCTACACGGAGTCTTTCCGGCTTAGATGTAGACATGGTTTGTGCCTATGTTTGCACTACCGGTACTCTGGTTACAGTAGGCCTACATGACGAACTTAAACACTTAAACATAATTCAGACAGCTGCACGAGCATTTGAAGTGGACAAAATGTTTTTGTTTAATGTTACCGGTTATACAATAATGTTGAATGTGTAGGCATATCTCTAAATGTCCCGGAAGCTATGTGAGAAATATAGCAAAAAGTGTAAAATACAGATGTTATAGCATTGTAGTGGACTTTTTCATGTAATGCAAACAAGTAAAATTAAAACAAATGCTTCAATCAAACAACGTTCTCTTCCTGGTATCAAATCAAATGCCCCCCTCCCTGCCACATTTGAAGCATGTGGCTTGTACTACAGTTTAGTCTGCACCTCAATACCAACACTTGCTATGTTATTCGTGTAGGTCTACCGTAGAAGTATTATATAGGCCTGCCGCTATTACTTATCGCAGAATATGTGTAGGTAGGCCTAAACCGTAAAGGCCATACACAAAGGTATCGTGGTCTCTGTGCAGGTCTGGAATGGTGTAGGCGTACAGGTTAGGTTAACGTTAATCTTATCATTATTGAGCTTGCAGACGACCCCGTAGCGGTAAAAGGCTCTTTGACGTGCGGGCCTAACTATCAAACCAGTGGTGGAGATCAATTAGAAACAGAATTTAGGTTTGCAAGGGTCCCTTTGTTTGCATTTCGCACGTCAATCAGGACAAATCAAACGAAGTACAACGCGTTAACAATGACAAAGAGCAAATAAACAAGACCCACAACCAGTTTTGAATTTGCCGGCTGCTGAGTGTTAAAGATGACCCAAAGTCTATAAACCAAACGGCACAGAGAGTGAACGGTCACAGTGCACTGGCCTTTAGCTGGATTACCGGCTGGTGATTTAAATGTCACCATGTTCATGTAGTGCGTATTAAGTTTTGTTTTGTACACTCGTATTGAAAATGCAATGAGCGCCAGGGACAACAGACAATTCGTACATTTGTATCTTAAAACATAGTCAACATTTTCTCATCTTTATAATAATTATAGTGTCAAGTATAACTAGTCAACATTTTCTCATCTTTATAATAATTATAGTCTCAAGTATAACAATACCGAATGAATAGACCATGTTATCGGCTCGGCACAAGACAAGGCCTTCAAATAACGCTTTCGTTCACAAAACGAAAACTCACTTGTGGATGTGGCCAGTACGTCAACTACCAATACTAAATCTAGATCTACTTCTTCTTTTCATGTAATAGTGTTCACATGCATACCCCGTGTTTGAGGTCAATGCTGTATTTCTTTTCTTTCAGATGACACCGTGTGTTTGACATTCAATGCTTACTAATTCTTTCCCCCCCCTTCTTTTCAGGTGATACCATGCACTCGCAGTTGTCATGTATCAACCCATTCATCGAACGGGCACACCGCTAATCTTATCTAAATGTGGATCTTGATATCTAATTAGTATCAGATCCAGGGTTGTGTTACATTTAGGACCTACTCATCTTGGTATTCAGAAAGAAGCAAATGCCTACACCCTGTAGGCCTAATTTTAAATTAGGGAATCAAACTCATAGGCAGTTATGGGCTGGGCGACGTGCTGGCCACATTCGCACGCAAGTGCCGTAAACACACAATGGGCAAAAGCTAGCGATGGGCAGTTATCGAAATGCAAAGTTACTGTGTTTTCGTATACCTTAGTTAGCAACAATTTAGTTTGGCTTTATTGGAGACTTTCCCCCAATACATGTTTGATTAAGAGCTACACACCATCCACAGTATCAATATTACGTATTCTATGAGTTTCCCGGATAAGAGTTCCTCATGTCACAACTCACAACTGACTAACAATTATTACAATTACATATAGCCTTCTAGGTCAAGCAATTACCCCAGTAATCGTCTACATTTTTCTTCTTGCCTTAAGCCGGCGAGTTTGGTTTTATAGTAGTTTTCGGATGTAAACAAGCAGTTTGATTTGATGTTTACAAAGCTGCCGTTTCTGCACTCAAGAGACGTTGTTTTGTGATTACAACCAGTCTCGATATTTAAAGTGAAACTTATCGTTTGTGCATTTAATTGAATCAAAGCTAGACTTCTTGATCTACATAATGGCTTCTGCGCTGGAGAATTATGTAAACAGTAAGTTGCTCACTATCTGCCTTCCTTCACACCACCACGGTCCACACACACTCACCACAGTCACCAGTCACACTGACTGACACACACTGACACTCATTCTTATCATTCTTATTCTACAAATATCTTCTTCTTCATTGCTGCACTTGCACACCTCTCCTAAATAATAATTATAATTATTCACACCCATAGCCTGGGAAGATGGTCGGGAAGGTTGGGTTTTAATTGAAGTGAAACTGTTACAGTTGTTGGGATTTTTTCCCCCCCAATCAGGGGATTAGTATGTATCATCAGTAACAAACAGTAATTAGTAATAATGGCAAGGCAATGTTTTGAATTTGAAGTCATTCTAATTCTAATCTCATCATACTCATACTCAAACTCATTGCTCTTCTATTGGTGTAATTGCTGGCATGGTGTGTTGCGGAAATTATTGAATTTATTGTCAAGCTCATTTTGCTTGGCTTACTGAAATTCACCCCATGATGATGATGATGAGTGAAGGGAGGAATTAATGGTCAGGTCACTCTAAAAGATTTAAGATAGTCTAACTCTACTTTACTATCGTCACTATCATCAGTCTGTCAGCAGACAAAAAAGTGCAAAAATAAGTGTGTCTTCCATTATTTCCACAGCAAAATTTAGAATGAGATATCTAGATCTAGATTCTAGTTAGTATAGTTAAATAAGTTTTAGATCTAGAATCTAGTGGCAGAGGATCTTGTTTTATAAATATTAGAGAAGAGAAATGAAGTTAAGAGACATTTCATTTTCAATGTTTTTCTTTTTCAGAAATGGTGGAAATTGTCACTGCAGATGGACGAGTAATTGTGGTATGTATTAATGTTTTCATTTTGTTTCCTTTTCTTTCAAACACTGATGGTGGTTGATTACAACAAAAAGGCATGTTGTTAAATATATTTATTTTTTTTTGTCGACTCTATTTAAACCAGGTAAAAAAAGAAAGAAGGGCAAACATTTTGGTTATAATTAGTATACTTTTACTAACGGCAAATTAATTTACAAACAGCACACTGTACTACAAATGTTACAAACAGCAAAAAAAAAAAAAATGCCAGCTGTTCCTATGGGGTCCCTCAACAATTAGATTGTGGAACAGCCTACCAACCAAAAAGAACATCAAAGGAAATTAACAAATTCAATGAGGAAGAAATTTACAAAGCCACTCTAGTTGTAGTCCTATTGATCAGAAATTTTTTTTTTTTCTTCTTGCTTTACAATCAGTTTATCAGTTGCCATTCAAGATGAATGTGTTCTCTCTTCTTTCTATCATCACAGTGTGAATTTCTTTTTCTTCAGAAAATATTGGATGAAATAAAAAAGAGAACAGCTTTGTACACAAAGTTGTGTAGTTGTTGCCTAATCCCATTTGCTGTGAGTTAGTTGCCCGTGACAGCTATTCAATACCTCTGGTACATGAAGTTAAAGGTCTTCCTCAGAACTGGGCTTTTGTATATATGTGGTATATATTTGACGTTTGGGTTCTTGGGGAGTAACTGGTAACTTGGGTTTTGTATCTATCAGATTAATGATTCAACCAGACGTAAAGGTTGTTTTTGTGTAGATGTTGCAAATGAGTGAGCCGTTTTAACCAATGATTTATCCTTCTCCATATGTGCACACAGGGCATGCTGAAGGGCTTTGACCAGACCATCAACCTGATTCTGGACGAGAGCCATGAGCGTGTGTACAGCAGTGGCCAGGGCGTGGAGCAAGTCATCTTAGGGCTCTACATAGTCAGAGGGGACAATGTGTGAGTGGGACATACACCTCCAGTGTGCTGACAGCTTGAGCCTTCTCTTTAAAACTCTGCTTCTATTTAATAGAAAACTACACAAACTACATACATCTCTATTAAAAACAGCTGGTCTATTAATGCTGTAGTAATTCTGTCTCAATTAAAGACCAATCTCAAAATATAACTTTTCAAAAGGGCATTCGAGTGCTAAACTTTTTGCTATTTAGGACATGTACATTATTATAATGTGTATAGCCCAGGCTCAGTTTGAGAGGAACAGTACTGTTGTTGTGTGTGTATTATTTATGTCTGTGGATGTCTCAGCATGAAAACATGGATTTGTGCGCTATACAAATGACTTTCATCGTCATCACATACATTATTCATTATGAAAAGAACTTAGTCACTAATACTTGGTCTGTTTTCTCAGTCTCCTCTTGTATATTGTGATTTGGCTTTGTCTGAATTGAATCATAAGAAGAAAGTATAGTAGAATGTTTGTATCAAGGTCCTGACGCCATGCCTCACTTAATAGTAGCTAGTTGATGAGCTACAGAAAACCCTGCTCTTCACAGAGGGCACCAACCTGAGGGTTTGAATGAACTATACCTGTCATTGAGAACGAAGAAGAAGAAGAAGGGGGCATTTTTGATTATCCTGATTATAGCTGTTGAGGTGCTTATTCCGTCTGATGTATACTACATCTTTCATTTTCAAATTGTGTGTTTCCGAAGTTGTCAATTGCTACCTCATGTCTCTTTGTGTCTCCCCAGTGCTGTGATTGGTGAGATGGATGATGACACAGACAGTGGCCTTGACTTTGAGAGTATCCGTGCAGAGCCTCTGAATGCCATTGTTCATTGACACAGTCTTGCAGTTTATTTGAATTTGAATGGATGGTTACTGCTTTGTTTGAAATTGAATGGCTGTGGAATTGCTTGAACCCTTGAGTGAATGTTGGTAGAATTGTTAGAATTATTGAGTGAATGATTTGATATTTGTTTGAAATGTTTGAATGAATGACTGTACAATAGAACTGCTTGTATCAATGAGTAACTGACAGTATAATTGTTGGAAGGGGCAGAAAGAAAGCACTGGACTTGGGAGTAACTGGTGGAAGTGAGTGACTGGAGTACATCGTGTGTGTGAAGAGTCCAAGAGAATATCGTGTCAAGAATGTGTTACACATGTATTTAGCTGAATGGTTTTACTGACTGACTCGAACTAAACTTATGATTTGTACCTTTTAATTTTAAAATAAATATTGTTTTCCTCAAGAAATTCGTTCCCTTGTTTGCAAGCAGTCATAGAAGTAGTTGTTATGAGGGGAAAGTGACAAACTTCAGACTTGTGTTTGTGATTCTGACTGCAGAAGAAAAATGGTGAACTACTTTGCATGGATAAGTGATTTAGTTTAGTGCACCATTAATCGAAGATGATGGTTCTGAACTACTTTATTTTGTCTGAATCGCAAACAGATATAAAGCAGTGTTTAAAGAAAACTCTCCTCTTTCATAAGACTAAATATAAAGACCCGAACTTCTAAGAATAATGTACTTGACTCCTGTAGCATTGTTTGACCTGTATTTCACTATCTTCATTCAAACCCTTACATCTGTTCACACTACTGTAAGTGGATAGGACACAGTCAGTGCCTGCTTCTTCTGTTTATTTTCAACACACATGCAGCCTACTGTAGTGTTAGTATCATGTGTAATATCAAGTTGAGACGATATGTCATTCACAATGCCAGATTGTGTTCTAGTTCTGTTGTGTTTCTCTTTTATCTTAGTGTGAAAATAAATAGTAATTTATATTAAATGGGAGAAGTCTTGACTTAAGTTCATTGATCTTAATAGTTGAGAAAAGAATGTATTTGAAGTTTAGGTTGTTCATTTTGAGACATCATGTCCGATGTTTTCATTGATCATTCATTGTCAGATAGATCCACTGAGTGTACTGAAGTACTGTAGATGTGTTTGCACTTGTAGAATAATGATAGCAAGGATATGATTGGAAGTTTTCCGTGTTTACTATACTCTCCAGAGAAGAAATGCATAATGACCATAGCATGCAATATGTTCATTCAACGCATTGTTGTTTTGAACACATCCCGAAACTTTGTGTGTTGTTTTTGAGTGGACTTTATTGATCCTTATTTTCTGTTTGAAAGAACGAGACTATATTGGAAAAATCCATTTTGGTCTTGTAACCCTTTTTCTTTACACCTTTGGCATGGGTATCAAGGTATGCATTTCTTTTTTGGGACAGTATATGTCTTAATGTGAGTACAAGTGCATTTTATTCTGACGTCCTTGTCACAAAACTCTTATAGTGACAACTTATGACATTTGTATATTTCATTATAATCATGTCATCAATTTTTATGTGAATGGTTTTAGCAGTGTTGGTGTTGAAATTAATAAACTTGTTTCATGTATTGTTCACAGTTTTCTCTCTGTATTCTTCTTACAACCCCTGAGGTTTTTTTTTAATGTGAGCCATCGTCCTTCTGTCAAGTTTAAGGGTTTCTAAGTCCTAAGTTTCATATTCAAATAGTCTTTTCTGATGAAGAGTAGCATTTTTTAGGAAAAATGAATCTTTAGAGCATTTGAAAAATAAACTAAAACTACATGCAGTGTATCATGTTGCATGTATGGAAAGCTGGCATCAGGCCTGTGTGGTGGACGAAAAGTTCACTATTGGGGGATTCAGGTTACAGGTCACACAGGCAGTTTATATGGCTACCCCCATCCTCTTATCAGAGATGGACTGGAAAATGTAGGTCCCATCTCATATGATCTACATGTCCTTGTGTTGCTAGGGGTGTAAAAACTCAACTAGAAAATAACTGGTGGCATTTCACGAGCACCAACATACAGTACTCCAAAATGACCTTAGTGAGAGTCAAATTGAAATAGTCTTCCAGGTTTCTTACCATCCATATCCAGTCCACACACACAATGTATAGTGTACCTTTGTGCCCACAGCACAAACTCCGGGCTCCCGTCCAATAGGGGAAAAACACTAAGGCAAATAAGGGGACCACCCACTACAAAGTTTTCCCTTGAGGCTTGGCCTGTGCAGGCAGGCCTTACACGTGCACAAATTTAGATGGGAATCACAAAGTCCGAGCCTCTAACGAAAACTTTCAGTCTAGTAAACAGAGCCCTGGTCTTAGCAGTGAAGACTCCAGCCACAGAAGACCTTGATATTGTTGGTCATCTCACATTGGGTCATCTGCAAAATCACTATGTATTTTTCAGGAGAGAGGTTTAAAATTTGAGTAATTTCTTTTTTTTTCCGTTCTGGCATCGAAACAGGAAAGTTGGAATCAATGCTTCTTTTAGTGATAGATTTGCTTTCTTTCAGACATTTACAATTTACATGTACAGACATGTATAGGGCTGTTTTTCTTATTATTGGAGACTGACAAGACTGACATTGATTAAAATGTCATCCCATCTCTTATATATATTTGTATGACCTGATTGTGTCACTAGGCGTATATACAACTCCAACAAACAAACAGAGCAACAGTAACACAGTAGTTTTAACAACTTCTCCTAAATCACAATACAAATACAATAGTAAAAAATGAAACAGCAACGCTGGAACATACCAAAATGACTGTTACAGTTTATTGATATCTTGTTTCATTTTTTTTTTTTTTTTCACTTCTCTTTTCATATGACAATGAGTATGAAATGAAAGTTGTATGTACACACATTGTGATTGTGATGGGATAACATGGAAACACAGTGCTTCCATCGTCAGAAATGATTTGGACATAAGTTTACTGTGTGTGTACAGGATGACGACTCATTCATAGTCTGATGCAACATGCATTTTCATAAGTTCATTGTTGTAGTAGTAGTATTTATAAGGTAGGCCTAATGTAATGAAGAAACAAACAAATAGGGATATATATAATAATAATAAGAAGAATGTAACAAAGCTACACTGCTAGTCTAAAGTAGTGAACGACAAACAAACAAACCAAGATCTAGGTGAGAGGAGCAGTGATCACACACAAGGACCACACCACTAGGTCACATGACCAGGTCACTAGGTCACATACAAGCCTCGGGGGAGGACAAACGTCTTACTACTTGTACTTGCGGGCATTTTGCGTCCATGTTTTACTTACACTTACACTTACACACAGCTAGAGTCATCCATTGCGACTAGAAGTATAGTAATAGCAGTACTAATGTTCTTGTATCTAGATCTGAAATACTAGTAGTAGTAATAGAAGTACTATTATTCTTGTGTCTAGATCTGAAGAAAGGAAAGTATGAACTTCAATAACGCTTCAAAAATCTAAAAATAAAATCCAGAAATGAACGATTATAAATACTATTTTTGTTTTTCTAGAAGTACTTGTGTGAGAATTGCAGAGCTTCCATAACATCAGGACATGAGAAGCAATCATGATTTTGTCAAAGTTAACAAGGAATAATTCATTATTGAGGAAGCGTTGTAAAAGCGATTATTGTTTCAGTTTAGTGGCAAATGGCCCTCTATGTAGTGAATACTAAAAAAAACTATTTGGTATACTTCTTACAGACATTATACCAGCACTGTTATTCTTAACAGTGGTGATCTTTGAGAAGTGAGGGGTTTTCTATGTATACAAAAATAAAAATTACCAATTAAGCTCATTTCTGTTGCACATTTATTGTATCTGTAATTGAACATTTTTGAGGATTGAATTGTGACACTGAAGATGCATTAGAACTTTCATGGCCTCGACTTGATTGTAAAGTTTACCATTTTATTTTAACATCTTTTACATTTGACAAGAATAGGATGTATTTTCAGGCCTTCATTTTGACATAAGTGTGAATTATCATTGGATTAAGTACATGGAGAAACAAGGTATTGGAACATCAGTTAAGAGAAACGAACACTTGTCAGTATCCAGCTTAATCATTGGATAGTAGAGAAAGACAAGACGGAAGATCCGATTGGTTGCCTTGAAATGCTTTGTCAGTGGAGTAAGACAGTGGGTTGAAAGAAAGGAAGGAATCAAAACATTTCATCTTTGTTTTAGAGCAACCTGCACACTTTTGTGACAATGCAGCAATAAGTAGAAGAACATCAAGGGAGATCCTCGGCTTACCACAGACTTTACGTGTATGTATCTTGATGATACGTTGCAGGACCCAAATTGGGTATGTGAGCAACTTGAGTGACATACTACATACATGTACTACATGTAGTTCTGTATTGTTATCATGTAGACATAGTAGTAGTTGAGTACCAGTAGAATAGAACGTCTCACTCAGTAAGGTAAGCACTCTGAGAGGATTGATCAGTAGTTTGACAGTACAAAAGCAACAGCAAGCTTCCAACATTGCCGCAACATTTTGGCAATTCAGAATGACTGATTGAGGTCCTTTATGGCATATCATTAAAAAAAAAAAAAAAAAAAGAGGAAAGAACAACAGCCTCCGTTCCATGTAATGATCAAGACAAAGCATGAATGGCCCTACACTTGTGCACACACACACACACGCACGCACACACACACACACACACACACACACACACACACACACACACACACACACACACA
>JAUELK010219737.1:0-10291 GCA_031471215.1 Gastropteron pacificum | reverse complement strand
GTCACATTGCGCGATTGCAAAAGTCCTCTATATATGAGGCTGCAGTCATAATTGGAAGAAGAAGAAGAAGAAGAAGACAGACATTGACAATGTTCACAATATAACAGTAACACAGAGGAAGTACGGTTCCAGCTTAAGAGATTAATTGCATACTTAGAGAATATTTTTGAAAGCGGTTAAAATAGAATTAAAACAGCAGATGAAGAAAATAGCAATATTTTCAAAGCAACTTGACAATGAACAAATGGTAGATCTAGCAATAAATATTTTTCTTCAAATCGATGTGAATTTTGTTCCGGGTGATTTCTCTGTTGCGATGACCTACGGTGACTCAGGACGTCTTCCTTCATGTTAGGCTATTCAGCCCGTAACTATTACTGTTACCTTAGGCCCACTGTCCGTGCAAACTGTTAAAATAACTCACAGTTAATGCTCTACCCATAGATTCTAGGCTAGTTCTGAGTGTTTAGGCCCGGTATTTAGGTCTAGAGCTAAATCTACACAATTCGCCCTGAAAGTTAGCTTGTCCCTTGCTTGGGTTTGTTGCTAAATAGATGCTTGTGTTTAGATTTTAAAAGTCTGCCGTCTAGATAGATTCCAGTGTTCGCGACAGTCTAGGCCTAGATCTAGAGATCTTAGTAGTCTGGCTCAGTATCAAAGCCGTCTTGTGAAGCTAGGCTAGGGTGAAATTATTGTCCCAGTGGCACCGTTTCAAGGCGGAAGCGAAAGACAAGTCAACATCACAGAAACTGTTTCCAACTAGATTCTAGATTAGATCTCTACAATCTAGCAATAGTAATAGAAAGAACATTTTATTCTTCTAACTTCTAGACAAAGGTTGCATTCCTTCATAGCAAGGTGAAGTTAAGAAACCCAAGATATAAGGCTCAAGATGACTACAACACACATTTACCAAGGCGTGAATGATGATGCAAAGCCATCCTCTAGGTAAACATTCTAGAAATCTAGATTACTCATTAGAATTAGTCAGACCTCTCTATTCTATGCTTAGATGCTACTCATTCTCATGTTTGTTGTGTTTTTATTACTTCTAATAAGGGCCTATCTTGGCAGTCAAGCAGAGTGTTCAGTCACTCACCCTCGACTTGTATGGATGGAAAACCAGAGGGTTTGTAAAATCATTGACTGCCTCAAATTCAAATTTGAAAGTTCTCACTCTATTAACTATTTAAATCACGTTACGAGTATATGTATCGACAACAATAAATTGTAGAACCCTTGCCTCCTTGGTGACAACATGGATTCCTTACCACTAGACTAGTGACACTAGAGACGTACTGATCTGATGGGAAACGCCTTTTTTATAAAGCTTAAAATACCATAGGCATATATACCTTCATGAAATGCTTTTGAAGTAATAAGTTGTATTGATGTTCAAGTGTGTGTTGAAATCAATCGTACTAGAACTAGATCTAGAATATCACAAAGAAGAATACCATTGAAAGTGTGACTGTGGGTGTACTTTTGAAAGAAAGCATCAAAATCAAAATATATTCTCTCAGACTTCTTGTTTTGAAATCTGAGAGGTATAGACTTCTAGATCTAGACCCTCAAGACACTAGACAGGTCTATATTATCTAGATCTAAATCTATATAGTAGGATTGCCCCTATAGGTCTAGAATCTAGCCCATCATGCTAGGGTTTATTACTTAGACTTAGCCTTCAATAGAAGAATGCTACCCCATATATAATTGTATCCATCCCATGGATGAGTAACAAGAAAAACATCATGATGAAAGGCTGTGATGTAAAGTCCGAAAGTTAGTTGTATTTTTGGGTCATACCGGTTCACGTTGAGGCCGTGATCTGATCCTGGGTGAGAATAGCGAGAAGGTAGCCCATGATGGATAATAAAAGCCCTCACCCCTTCCTCAAAACAAGACAAAAAATCATGGTTGATTGAGCACAATTACCTCTCATTGCTCTGCCTCAAGAGATTGCAGCATTTTGGATGTCGCTCGGCCAGTGAACTGACCTGCGAAGGTTAAGACATCCATATTTTTTTTTAATTAATTGGAAAGCAATTTTATTAAAGATTGTAAAAAAGTCCTGCCTTTAACTTTGAAAATGTACGTGTAAGAAAGTTGTTTGCCATATCCATCATTTTGTTTTACAACAAGAAGTAGAGTGTTGTGTGTGTTGTTATATATACATACAGTGTTGACCCTTACACTCACCTTTTTCTTGTTGTCAGAGTTATTGCCCCTCCTGGCGGTGGCTCTAGCTTCAGCTTAGGTCATGAAGATAACCCAGCGCCCCAGCAGAGGAAGCAGCAGGTGGACCATGCCCCCAAACAGCCATCAGTGACTGTTGAACCTGCCAACGACAAGCAGCCTGCACAGAAGCCAAGGCAGCAACGAATCGGTGATGACTCATTTGATACTCTCTTTGGGGTGAACTCTCCTGGGGATCCATATAATAAGTCAAAAAAGACAAAGAGGAAGGTGAACTCGGATGTAAATGAATCTTACTATAACGTCTTTGGGGGACCCTGTGAGGCCCCTAAGCCTAGAAATGCACATGTGAAACTTGATAACTCTTTTGACCATGTTTATGGCCCTCCAAGAAACATCCATGTCGTAGACTCTAGCAGGTCATGTGTGGACTCTGAAAATAGCCCTTCCAAGGGGGATGGAGGGCACAACACCTCCTTCTCCAGGGTGTTTGGGGATTATGAGCGTAGCCCCAAAGCTGTCGGAACCAGGAGGATTCAGGCACAAGCATGCAAGTTCTTTGAATATATGTAGAGCTTCCTTGCCAGTTTGCAGTTGGTCTGAAGTTTCTGTTAAGATGTTATAATCTTTCAATTATTATTTCAACCAAAATTGGTGTCAATTGTATCGTGGGTATAAGTAAAAAAGAAAACTAAACACCCCCAAAAATACCCATAATAGGGGAAGTTCAGTTTTCCTGCAAAACTCAATGTTCACACTGCCTTTTTGGTGCCTTGTGTATTATAATGTAATTTATTTATCTTTGTACGTCAATATCGCTGCATGCTTGCATTTAATGAGTTATTTTCATGCAGGATTATTTGAAACCTTGGAATCAAAGTCAAGCATGTTCCAAGTTGTTTTTCAATGATTAAGACGAAAGTAAAATATTTTGATAAATTTGATGTGACAACTGGAAACCACAATGAACAATGTTGTTCCATTGTAATGTTTGACCCCCCCAAAAAAAAGTCCTGAAGTACGGATATCGGTGGGCTGTTCAAGAGTAGACATTGTAGAATTCTGCACATTTCTACTCATTGTTCAATCTTGAATAATGTTCACTTTATTTTCAGTTTGCAGTGATTTATGTTTTCCTTGTGGCATTAACATTGTGATGTGACTATTTCACCTTTATTTTTTAGTTACACCCCAATTATTTCTTGGTATGGGGGTTGGGGTGTTCAGCATGCTGCTGCTGATAATGGAAGGAGGGGTTGTCACAGAGTTCTTTCTTAGACAAACAAAGTCTAGTATCAGTCAGGCGGTGAAACAAGAGTTTATTTCAAACGTCGAACACAGGACGTAACAGTAACAGAAGATATTCCACAAGCGATGGCAAGAACTGTATTGATGACTGAGCAAGGACTAACGCCTCTTCCCACTCGCCCCTAAGTATACAGAAGCACACTAGATCTAGATCTTTCTAAAATCTGTAGGAGTGTTCTGCATAACTCTAGTTGCTCTGAAAATAACCAACCAACGAAATCAGAAATGCTAGTTTGCAGTACACACTCCGCAACTGACGTCACATGGTGACGTCATATTTTCAAGAAGCTTTGAGAAACTTCTACAACGATAGCGAAGGATAAACAACCCAAAATAGGTAAATACCAAACTATTCTTAGCACTAGTAGTAAGCCAGCTCTAATGTAAACAGGCGTAGATCTAACACTAATAATACTAAAAGGCTCTAGAGATCGAAACATGAAACAAGTGATGCTATTCAAACTGACCCAGAGTCAATTAAGTAAACAATACAAATTTGTTACAGGGGTACTGGACTCGATAGAGATTATGTTCATTTAGCATGAACCACCCACATACATGTTCTTTTACGTATGGACTTTCTTCCTTATATCGATACCTACAGAGTTACACAATTAAAAAAGGAAGCATGCATGCTTCTTGTTTTATATTGTACTTCTTGTTCCATGTCCTTCTTTTTGCATCAAATGGAAATATTTCAAAGCAAGACGCTGCGCAAAGTAGTACATTGTTGATGCTGCTTTGAAGACTGAAATAGCAGCAGAATAAGATCAAAGTCTTGTCATGGACTAAAAAATTATAATTATTTTGATATTCATCTTTTGTATCTCTCTTTGGCTTTGATGTGATGTGTGAATAGTTCTTGCTAGACTTTTGTTCAATTGGCCTTGTAGTAGTATTAGGAGTTGTATGGTCAATTTCCTCCTCTTGTAAAATTACTGACTTGCAAATTTGAACACTTGGTCTTCTGCATACCAGATAAAGTCACACCTATTAAAGAAAATGATGTTTCTAGTTTACTTGTTTTTTCTAGCGGTGAGTATCAGAAATCGGCTACTGCTGAGGTAATTTGCTATTACGTCGAGTCAAAGTCCTTTGTAAATATTTAATCAACAAACTTTGGCTTTAAATTTAAGAAAGCTTGCTAATTTCCATCAATCACACAATGTTATACATTTGTTGCATGTATACATTTAAAAGATTATTCATGTTCTCAAAGTTCATTTTGTTTGTTTTTTCAGCTGTGAACCCTATAACAGGAGAACCACTCTACCCTACAACTACAAAACCCCAGGAACAAGTGAGTATTCAGCAGTTGTCTTACAAAATTAGATTCTTAACTATTCCAGTGCCATCTTCTAATGAGAATTGGGACACTTTAATGACTGTATCAGTTATATTGAATAATGCAAAGGCACACAAAATGACAGTGCTTCCCCTTATCTTAGGGGGGGAAAGGTATTTGACACCAACATTTTGGAATGTTAATAATTTCAATATTACTCAAGTGCTGCCAAGTGGACTCTTTAGCTTTCAAAAACATCATTTTGTATAGTATATTCGACTCCATTACATTTTGAGTTTTTACATCCATTGTGACACTGCTCAGGTTGTAAAGGAAAGTGGAACCCATGTATTAACATGTCTCCGATAGGACAGGGATAGATAGCTTATGAGATAAAATGCCCACATACCCCCCAACCTATGTCCCCCCAAAAAAATACCACATTCAGATTCAGACGAAGAGCTGCCCAGTTTGAAGCGAAAAGAATTATCCCGAGACAACTGTGTGGCTGTGACACGACCCCCGCCTTAATATCATTTGTTGTGTTTCCAGGCCAGTGCGACCAAACTAGAAGATGAGGAAGATGATTCCACTGCATCGCAGTCTGAAAGTGTCGGAGCGCCAGCAGGCAGGCCCAGTACCAACGTAGTCAACTCCACTCGTGTGATTCAGCCCCCTGGGGGGCGCTCCACCAAGCTATGGTAGATCTCAGGAGTGCAAGCTCTACCCCGTGGGGCAAGGTTGTTGTCACAATCTCCCCACCTTTTTATGCCTCTTGGGGTCTCACCCGTTCCAAGCTGCTGCTTCTTAAATCAACATTGTAGGAGTTTTCTTAGATTGTTCAGGTCACGTCTTGATACGCTTTGCTAAGTAGTCACATGAAGGCACATTTTGTTTCTAATCTTTTTTTTCTCTAAAAAAAGCAGTGTTTCCTTTTCACAGAAAACATTGTTCGATTTCTGTCTGGTTTCATAGCTTCAACCAATGTAGAAGCCTTAGTGTACTTGCTTGATCATGCTTTTCCATTAAAAACTAGTCTATATAATAGGAAGACAATCAGACTTTTTTAGCACCAGTGTCATTGTTTTGTAAGGCAAATGCCATAATCTTTAGATAGATGTTTCCTTTCTTCGGCTCTATACACGTTTGTCTTCATCTGTTGAATGGTTTCCACTGGATGACTCAAAGCACCTCAAAACAATTCTGTACTTAATGGCAACAACAGCTTTTCTGTCAGCACACTCCTTGTGTCATGTCGTCACTAAACAGTTTAAATTTGTACTTTGTTCTTAAATCTCTCTAATATCTCAATATTATGTCCATTATACTTTGAATCAAAACTTGTTGAAACATGTCGTCAGATGTGTTTACATGTACTGTCTTCCTCTGACTCTGAACAGTGTTTGACCTGAGATCAATTTTTCTATGGTATACATTACCAATGCCATCTTCATGCAAGGCCTTTATCTTTGACGGAATGTGTTTTGTGAGCATGCTAATATTGCACATTTCAGTTGTACATTTAAAACAATCTTTTAAATTCTGTTCAGTTATTCCTCTTGTGAATTTGTTTTCCCTTCAAATTTTGTTTATTTTATTTTCTAGCTTGATATCCAAGAAAAACTTACAAATGCCTAGCAGTATACTGTAAGATTTCAGTTGTTGCTAACTCAGTCTCGGTTTCAACTGTGCTAGACTGTTTCAACTTTTGGTTTTGAATTTTGAAAGGTTTATACAGAGCATGCACAAAGTGAGATTACTGCAGACATTTGAGTGTGCTCTTTGACTTGTATTAGGTTGATTGGTTGTACACAGCCTGTTTATGAGTTGGGAGTTTTCGCCATGGATTATCCAGTAGTAAGCTTTTTATTATATTTCTATACATGTAGGCTACTTCTTAGGTTTCCAAGTTCTCTACATTGAGCCTTATTTGGTGTTGTCATTATTGCACGACAAATTTCTCTCTCCCTCTCTCTCTCTCTCTTTTCGCCCGTCTCTCTTTTTAGTTTTAATTTACATAGAAATAGCCTGGTCAAATTTATTTTTCTCTTAATGCGATGGTGAGAAGGAAACACTTTGAAACAGTTGGAAAGGTTGTTTACAAACTTCAGTTTGGGCAGGCCAGGCTAGATTGTGTGTCTGCTTGTCTTTGTTATCATTTTGAAACAAAGACTGCTTCTCAACTTCTGTTCAATGCTTCCACCATTCCGAGTAGTCAGTTGTTTTTGTTTTGTTTTTCCTCTCTCTTGACAATATGCAACATAGAAACGGGTCCAAATTGAACATATTTTTATTCTATGAACAAATGCTGAGGGTTCTGTAGGATGTTGTGAAGTCTTGAATGTTCAGTTGGAGCCAAGTATGATACAGTCAGATTCAATAAGTACTTGTCCTTTATCTCACTCAGCGAAGGATTCAATTTTTTCTGTTGGATTTTTTGTCCTCAATGTTTTGTTGCTTTTCAATGTTGTTTTTTGTTTATTTTGCTAACCAGCACAACAATGTTAGGTGTCAGAGAGTCGTGATAGCTGTTACCTTTCTTCTCTTGTTTCCACTCACTGTGTCATGTCTGCCAATTATTTCTATCTTTATTTCCTGTTGATTTTTTTTTATACTAAATCTTTGCAATATATTTTGACAATGTTTTTTTTCCCCACACTACACTTATTGTAGACTACATTTTCTACTTGAAAACTCCACAAACTTGAAGTGTTAAATGTTCGCAATGCTCTTGGTGTCTTCAAAACTTTGTGTTCTTGATATCTCGAGTCGGATGAGATCAGTGGAAAATGGCTTTTCATCTGCCTGCCATTCCAATGTGTAGTCATTGTCGTCATCTCGTTAAGGTTAAGTACTGCTAGGTGTATTGTTTACAGAACAGATTTTACAATTTTAGCTTGAAGGGTCTCAATGTAAGGGTCAGAGTCGAGTGTCAATTGTATTTGTTATTTACTACTACTACAGCTACCTATTTTGCTACTCGATGTATGATGAAGTGATGATATCAACACTAATTATTATTACACCCATATTTTAATTAATCTATATAAATGAGTGTATTTTGTCCACCTCGGCATGTTGTGTAACAAACACGGATGAAGTCCCCTAGGTCTGATGTGAGAAACCATTCACATGTTCACATTCCTTGACTCATCCGGGACGTTTTGTAGCCGTATTGTTTACGTTGAACACTCTAAACTTGCTATTTTAAGTAATATACAAATTCGTTGAGCCTTCGGCATGCCGGAAGCAAAGATGATAAGTATAAGCTTACTGGATGATGCAAGATGGTGGAGAAAGCAACATCAGTTTTCAACACGAATAACTTTAACATTTATGTTCTGGCTTAACTTTTGTTATTAATAATTATGATTAAACGATCAAATTGGACATGCTGTGTTTTGTTTTTGTTTGAGAGTCTGCAATATTTTGTGTGTGTTTTGAGTGTGGTAGTTCAGCTTGAATCGTGTTTAACTGGCTACACAGCCCAAGTTGATGAAGGGAACACAGATGGAAATTCAATCAATTTTGATATTGATGAGAGTTTATCAGGTATGTATAAGCACCCCAGGAACACAGACCTGAATACGGCACACTTCTAGAAAGTGGGTGAAACAATTCTGATGGTGACAATAAACGCATGATCATATTGGTAGCTTACAATGGGGGGAAAAAACGACCTAAGCAAATGTGCAATGTATCAGTTTTTCACTGAAGAATGGTGTGAACCGTTGTACTGTTATAAGTTATATAGTCTAAAACACCCATCTCCTCCTTTTGTATTGTGAATGTGATACAGATCCTGCAAGAAAAGGAGACTGCATTTATATCATTTGCAATGAATCTGCATGATCACAAATGGAAGGCGCCAATCATTGTAATAATGCAAGTTGAAATTCTCGCCATTGTTGTGCCATTGTGACCATTGATGACATCACATTTTATCATATTTTTTACTACATATATATACTACACTACCGTACCAAAAGAAACACCGACACGAGAAAGGAGGGGGTGATGGTCAACGAACCATACATTGTTGTAGTTGTAGTAGTATCAACTGATAAAGAAAACAAAATGCAAACAAAAGTCAAAAGACATACACGACAGACACTTTTCTAGAGAGGGTATAGTATAAATAATGTATAGGCCTAAGTATACTAATACTATACTATTATTACTACTACACACCCAGAGGAATGTGCACAGTGGACCGTGACAAGGTACATGTATGATCGTTGTAATTACAAGGCATGCTGTTGTCCTTGTATGTGGTACAAGTAACAGTAACAACAGTGGTATGTAGCGGTGGTCAGCCAACATATTATTATATCTGTGGTGGTCATAGGTCAAGGGGTGGGGGGGGGGGGGGGATTAACTTGTCTGGCTAGGGAGTGGTTGCTGCACACAATGACTGATACCTGTACCACCGGGATCTTACAACAACAACAACAACAGCTGGACTCAATACAACCATGTATAGAGGGATTAACAGGCCGTGTCCAAGGAGACCTCAACAAGTGCAATCGTAGCTATCACTATCAGTAATCAGCGTGCAAGCGCGCACACTGGACATATTACTTCTACTTCTACTTCTACTCATCAGTTACTACCGTAGGCCAACTCCTACATCACGTGCCTTGCTGGGTTGCCTGGTGGTGGTCACACAAACAAACTCGCTTGTACAATACAGACACAAACTGTAGCACAAACTGTACTACTAATACTAAAGACTCCATTGCAATGAAGCACCCATGTTCAAAGGACAATCTAGTCACTAATCATAATATGTAGTTTAACGTGAACATCAATATTAAAGAAACCCAACTGAAAGTGAAGCTCTACAATAATGTCCGCCGGGGTAGGTGTGTGTTTTTTTTTTTTTTTTTTTTTTTTGGGGGGGGGGGGGGGGAAAAAATTTAAATCACATAATATTAATATTAATTCTTTGATGTACATGTATGTTGTTTTATCATATCTCTCTATTGAATCATCCCTGTCGTTATGCTTAAAGACGGTCCCATTTTCCAGAGACAAGAAACAACAAATATGTGAAGAATGCGCGTAGGCCCACTTGAATCAAAGGGTCACATTCTTTTTTCGGTGTAATTTACAGTCACCGCATGGTCTCACACGACCCTAGATTTGGTCATAAGAGTAAAGAAGAGTGGCCTTTGTGCTATAACGCTATGCTTGTTTTCTTTTGTTTGTTTGTTTACTCATTACTCATTGCTCTATACACCATCATTTCTTGAGAAGAAGAAGAAGGGAGATCAAGGAGTGAAATCAAGGCTATGACTATGACAATAATAATAATAATAATAATAATAATAATAATAATAATAATAATAATAATCTACTACTAATAGAGCTAAGAAGAAATGTCTTCACACGAAAGGCTTTTTTCAGGGCCACCAAAACATTCTATGAATTATGTACAGGTTTACGTGGACACACTTAGAATGACGAACTATATTTGGTTAATCCTCCTTACTCTATAAA
>JAUELK010219727.1:0-10292 GCA_031471215.1 Gastropteron pacificum | reverse complement strand
CACATGACTTAATATACTTTTTAAAGTTCATAAAGTATTTCCATGTTCATAAGAGAACCATATACCAACTAACATTGCATGAGTATTGCTCTTATGTATGATTGTACTTGAGCACCAAATATAAATCTTGAAAAAAAATATCTTGGGAAGGTGGAAGGGAAGTTTGTTTAGAAATTGTCATTATTATGAACAATTTAAAAAAATCATTGTGGGCTGCTCTTGTGGTCACAATTTGTTGTTGTTGATGTTGTTGTTGTTGTTGTTGTTCTTCTTCTTCTTCCTCTTCTTCTTCTTCTTCTTCTTCTTGTTCCGTTAAGTGACCACAATCAACAAGCTGATTATTCTGTCACTGTGGGGTAGGTTGTGTATGGGGGTGATAGTTTTTTTTTAAATTTCGAATTTTGCCCGGCCTACTCAAACTGCCAAGGGACCTTTAACGTGCACACAGGACCTCCGAGTTATTCGTCCTTATCGGAGAAGACTAGGTTGATACAAATTATTATGAGACTGAAAAAGATTTAGTATCTAAGTTTAATAGAATTAGAATGGTACAATTTGCCTTTGAAAATGAATTGGAAATGTCCACGGTCTCATTTGAGAAGAGCCATGTTACCTTAGAGCATGAAGCCTATAAGCTAGCCTAGGTTGTCAACATATTCACTTCAGTCGGTAGCGTTCTGAACTCGGGATCCAATGACCTCGGGTTCGAGCCCCGACTTGGGCGAGTTCAGTAAACCCTTGGAAAAGGTTTTTTACCACCATTTCCTCACCCCACCCAGATGTAAAATGGGTACCCGGCTATAGGCATGTTTCTGCGCCTCACAGGCTGCCTGTACTTGTGTTCAGTGTTTGTGATGTGTTATATGTTGTATGCGTTTGTAGCCTGCCGGGGGAGTAATATATCATCTAAAGCGCTTTGAGCTCTCTGGAGGAAAAGCGCTATATAAATGCAATCTTTACTTTACTTTACTTCATAATAGAAACAGATAATTCTGTTTGTAAAAAAGCAATAAATAAAAACAAGGACATTTTGTAACCCATTAACTAACAAATTCATATACTCTGTATGTTACCCAACATTTTGTGTGTGTGTGTGTGAATAATATTTAAAGTGAAATTTCAAACTACAAAAAAACTCACATAATCTGAGATAATTGTACAATTTGCCTTTGAAAATGAATTGAAAATGTCCATGGTCTCATTTGAGAAGAACCATTTTGAAGAAGTAAGAACTAAGGGCTAAAATCAATAAGGGAACAGGGGTGTGTGTGTGAATAAGATATAAAGTAAAATTTCAAAATGCCCAAAACTCACATAATCAGAAATGAACTGGGGCCTCCGCCTCTTCATATGTTTGATGGTTCGGTACACGTCAACTTCCTGCTCCATCTCCATGGTCCGACAGATGTTTAACAAGATGGCAAACATTCCGGAGTGCGAAGAACCATCCTGGCAATGAACCAGCACTGGGTCCTCGTTTTGGCACGTCTGATCCTGCCATTCAAAGACCGTTTCCATCAGATCAAGCATCATCGTCTTGGACTGGGGCGTCAGATGAGACTCGGACCATCCGTTGAACTGGAACTGCCTCACGTACTTGGCCGATTTCCTGTGAGCTTCTGTGCTGTACAGTTTAAAGTTGCGGATGGTGATGTTGTCCGTCTGGAACGCTGCGGTAGTGGTGATAAAGAACGGCTCGATCTGCTTCTGGCCTGGGCCAGGCCAATACTCGGCGCAAGTGTTGTCCTCGTTTTTGAAATTTTCCACCATGACGATGGTTTTGACGTCTTCGTCATACACCAACCTCCAGAAGTCAGCGATGGTGGTGTGGAGGGGCGTCTGGGTGACGATGAACTGCTTCTTCTGGTCGTAGCCGTCCAGGTACAGAGCATTGACGTATTCCGAAGCGTTTCTCCCTCCGCTAGATCTCAGCACTGGACGATGTTCGTCGGCCGGAATGACATCTAGGTATCGATTCTTCTGCCTGTTCACTTCCAGGAGTCCCGTCTTCATCTGCTCCCGCGTGGGACCACGCGTGTATGTCTCCAACAGTTGGAACTGGTCTCTGAGATAGCTGTGCCCCGTAGCAGGGTTGTTCTGACTCCATTTGTGGTGCCTCTCTTTGAGGTCGAAGTTCAACAGCGTGTCCCCGGCGTGGAACTCCTCAAAGAGACATTCGTAGACGAAGACATACTGCCTGTACGTGCGCACCATGAATGGTCGGTCTTTCCGCATACGTCGGACGAAATCGTACGCCATCACATGACCTTCTGCCGCGTACTGTGCAATCAGGGTGTCCACAGCAATGAAGACCCCCGTCCGCGACACTCCCGTTCCGCAGTGAACCAGAATAGGGCTAGTGTCACCCTGATGAGAAATATTCACTCTCTGCCGCATCTCAAGAAACGGAATCGGGTCGTCTGGAACTCCGTGATCTGGCCAAGAGGTGAACTCGAAGAGCTGGACTGTCTTGAAGTGTGTGTCTCCCTCAATCTTGAAATGCACCGTCCGTATGATGTAGTCAGCATAATGTGTGCTTTCGTCAAGTTGGAGATAAAAGTTTCCGTAAGTCGCTTTAGTGTGGTCAGGCCAGTACTGCGTGCATTTCACTATCTTGTCCTCCACAACGCTGGTGATCATGACCACAGTCTTAATGTCTTTATGATATATCATCCGCCAAAAGTCTAACGCCGTTCTCTCATCGAAAGGGCTCTGGGCTGCGATGTAGGCCGGGGTTTTGTTGTAGCCGGGGATGTAGCTTGCATTGATGTAGGTAGAGGGGGAGTTCTGATCCGGGCGCAGCTGCACCAAGCTATGGTCGTACGGCAGGAGATGTGGGAACCGGTTCAGCTTCTTGTGGCGTCTCGCTGTGTTGTCAGTCGCCTGGGTTGATTTGTGAGGCAGGGCTTGGAATTCGTTCTTGAATGAGAATTTCGGGATGTCAGGATGATCCGGGAGTTCCCCAGTCGTGTAGGGAGCTGCAGCCCCCTCGGAGAAGACCAGTTCTCTCCCAGCCACAATGTGGCGGCTGTCCCTCTTGTCGTAGATTTTGCTCCAGTAGATCTCCGGGTCGTAGTTGTCTCTGACGGGTAGATCCATGCTCTTAGAGTCTTCCTGAACCTCATACGGATTGAACCTGTTCCTCCTCCTCCACCAGCAGTAGAGGAGGATTAAGATAATGATGATGATAATGAGGAGGATGAGGGCGACGATGATTCCAATCAAAGCCCCATTATCGTCGTCGTCATCATTATCCACCGGAGCTTGCGTTGGAGCGACGTAAGGTACGGTCGTCATGTTAATACTTGAGCTTCTGGACAATGTGTCACCTCTGTCTGTACTCAAAAGAACGTAGTGAACTGTGTACTTCCTCTCTCTCTGCAAGGGAGAGTTTGTAGCTGATCCGTAAGCTTTTCCATCGCCAATCACAAACTGTCTCGTGGTCTTCATCTGGCTCGGGGGAAATTCTGCCTGGAGAGTTCCTGGCAAGCTTGCATCTCGTCTATTACGGGACAGACCTGTGAACAAATGCACACAAAATATGAAGACTCAAAAACAAAAAAACAATGAAAATTACCATCAAATTGCCTCATGATGATGATGATGATGATGATGACAATAATGATGATGATGATTAACTTGTGCCTGATTGCAACATGAACAACAACAATAAATAATGTCTAATAATATCATCATATTGTTGCATGAATTGCATTATTTACTTTTTCATTTTCATTGTGATATTGTAACGCCTTGAGCTACTCAAGTAAAGGCGAAAATGCACATAACTAAATAAATGAATGTTCCTCTCACCTCTCAACAAGTGTGAGTCTGCGTCTCTTTTCCTCCTGGCACTGGCAGGACCGACCTCTTCCACCCGGACCTGGTACATGGAGAGCGGGGCACCCGAGACCACGCCCACTGGCTCCAAGGCCACAGTCAAGGTCGTGTAGCTGGAGTCCACAAACCTGGGAGCTGCAGGAATTGGCGGGGCGATGTGGGCTGGGGATGACAGGAGATTGTTCGTAGTAGTGGCACTTTTTACTGCGACATATGTGGCTGAAGAATGTCATCTTTTTCTTCAGGATGAGGGTGACAAGTTCTCTTTCAGTGCCTAGTTCATCTCAATGATTGCATTGCACATAGCAGTTATCTGGCTCGGAGGGGTCTTGTGACTGCATTGCACAATTGCATGAACCCGATCCCAGGTTGCAGAGCAAGACTGCCATGGCTCTGTAGATCTATTCAGACCACCTGAAGAGTGAATAACTCATGACTCATCGCAACAAGTAAAACAAAACCCTTACCAGTCTTGATGGTAGCTTGAGCCAGTCCAACTATGGAGCCATTGATGGTGTGAGCCCGCACCATCACGCTGTACAGCACATAGGGCTCCAGATCACACTTCACATAGCCTGTCGCATTGGCTGGCAGGTCCTCACTGCTCACTGCTGTCGGCTGTTCCTCCGTCTTCATTGTCACAACCTGGGCGGTTAGAAAACATACACATAGTTAGCACTCAAGCTTTGGTCCGGAGGGGTCTTGTGACTGCATTGCACAATTGCATGAACAAGGGGCTATTGTTAAGGCCCTCCAGCGTAAGAAAACATACACAGAGTTAGCACTCAAGCTCTGGTCCGGAGGGGTCTTGTGACTGCATTGCACAATTGCATGAACAAGGGGCTATTGTTAAGGCCCTCCGGCGGTTAGAAAACATACACAGAGTTAGCACTCAAGCTCTGGTCCGGAGGGGTCTTGTGACTGCATTGCACAATTGCATGAACAAGGGGCTATTGTTAAGGCCCTCCGGCGGTTAGAAAACATACACAGAGTTAGCACTCAAGCTCTGGTCCGTAGGGGTCTTGTGACTAACTGTATTGCACAATTGCATGAACAAGGGGCTATTGTTAAAGCCCTCCAGCGGTAGAAAACATACATAGAGTTAGCACTCAAGCTTTGGTCCGATGTAATGTGACATACACCTGGTTCAGTCCTAAATAATGGCTGTAACCATAAATGTCTCAATGTTGCACCGATATTGGCAGTATCAACTCAAAGACTGCATTGCACATAGCAGTTTTCTGGTCTGGAGGGGTCTTGTGACTGCATTACACAATTGGATGAACAAGGGGCTATTGTTAAGGCCCTCCAGTCCGAGTTGCAGAGCTAGGTTGCCATGGGTCTGTAGGTCTGCTAGACCACTTGAAGAGTGAATAACTTGTGCCTGATGGCAGCTAACAACAATAAACAAGCTAGCATAAAAAAGTTAACATTATGATGATGATGATGATGATGATGATGATGATGATGATGATGATGATGATGATGATGATGATGATGATGATGATGTTTATGATGAAGAGGAATGATGATGATGATGAAGACAATGAAGATAAAGATGATAATGAAGATAAAGATGATAAAGATGATGAAGATGATGAACACATTAAAGATGAAGATGATAAGAATAATGAAGACAATGAAAATGAAGATGAAGATGACGATAATGAAGATGAAGATAATGAAGACAAGGTCCCCACCTTAAAGCGATCCACCTGCTTCTCAATGCTTACAGGCACCTGCCAGGTCAAGTTCAGGCAGTTGGCTGACTTTTCCTCTGACACCACATTGAACTCTTGAACCTGGCTGGGGTCGTATGGTACCGTCAGGATAGCACCTGTCTGCGAGTAACTTTTTTCGCTTTCGGCACCAAGTGTGCTCACAGCGAAAAAGGAGATTTTGTAAAATTGCTCCCTCGTGAGAGCCTGTTGGAATAAGATAAGATAAGATAAGATTATTCTTTATTATAAAAAGAGGGTAAATCGGTTTCACAAACAAACAACCATGGTGGGACACATTTGCATACACCTTTCTCACTCTCACTCATCTCACTCACTCACTCTTGAACACACAGTATAGGTATGTGAATAGCATAGGCAGTAGCATGGGGTGAGACGAAATATAAAAAGGTTCATGAAATGCATATTGCTGTTTGAAGAAATGACAAATGACCTGGGGTGGGAGGTTGGAGGTGGGTGGGAAGGGGGGGGGGGGATGTTGAAGAGGAATGTAAAATATAATCAGAGGTTAGCATTTTTATTGTACACCCATTGCCCATGTGGTGTGGTCAACTTTGTGAGTTCAAGCACCAGGGCTACATTAAATGATGTGATATACATTTGGTTCAGTCCTAAATCATGGCTGCAACCACAAATGTCTCAGTGTCGTATTAATATTGGTAGCTTCATCTCAATGACTGCATTGCACATAGCAGTTATCTGATACGGAGGAATCTTGTGACTGCATTGCACAATTGCATTAACAAGGGGACAATTTGTAGGCCCTCCAGTCCCAGGTTACAGAGCTTTACTGAGTACAGCGCTCTATGGGTTGTTGTTGTTGTTGGTATCAGGTACAAGGTATAAGCTATTTGCTCATCAAGTGGTCCAAAGGACCAACAGAGCCATGTCAGCCTAGCATAAAGACGATAAGAAGAATAAAAGAGAAAAGAAGAACAAGAACAAGAACAAGAGGCTGTTGATGCTAAGAGAATATTACGAGAAACTTACACTGTTCAAAAAAGGTCCGTAGCCATGGCAGTCTAGCGTAAAAAAGATAAGATTAAGAAGAATAAAAAAGATGGGAAGAATAAGAACAAGAACAAGAGGCTGTTAATGTTTAGAGAGAATATGAGAAACTTAAAGTGTTCACAAAAGTTTCGTAGCCATGGCAGTCTAGCATAAAAAAAGAAAAGAAGAAAAAGAACAAGAACAAGAGGCTGTTAATGTTTAGAGAGAATGAGAAACTTAAAGTGTTCACAAAAGTTTCGTAGCCATGGTAGTCTAACGTAAAAGAGAAAAGAAGTACAAGAACAAGAACAAGAGGCTGTTAATATTTAGAGAGAATATGAGAAAATTAAGGTGTTCACAAAAGTTTTGTAGCCATGGTAGTCTAACGTAAAAGAGAAAAGAAGAACAAGAACAAGAACAAGAGGCTGTTAATGTTTAGAGAGAATATGAGAAACTTAAAGTGTTCACAAAAGTTTCGTAGCCATGGTAGTCTAACGTAAAAGAGAAAAGAAGAACAAGAACAAGAACAAGAGGCTGTTAATGTTGAGAGAATATTACGAGAAACTTACACTGTTCAAAAAAGTTCCGTAGCGATTCCCGTCCCCCACTGTGAATATGGCAGGTAAGGCTTTGGACTCAAACCGGGCGTACACGAATCCAGTAGGAACTTCTGAGGCACTCCTGATTGGACAAGAATTAGAACTCATCAATATCAATAACAAGCTGGTTCAGGTCCAAGAATGGACGAAAAATTGTTTTTTGTATTGTGTATTGTTGTTTTCTTTTTAACAGACTAGTTGTTGTTGTTGTTGTTGTTGCTATCAGGCACAAGCTATGAGTTATTCACTCTTCAAGTGGTCTAATATACCGACAGAGCGCTGTACTCAGTAAAGCTCTGCAACCTGGGACTGGGGGGTCTTCAAATTGGCCCATTGTTCATGCAATTGTGCAATGCAGTTACAAGACCCCCTCCGGAACAGATAACTGCTATGTGCAATGCAGTCACTGAGTTGGTACTGCCTATGTTAATGCAACATTTGGGACGATGTGTTGTGGGGTGGGTTTTTTACATTGTGGGAACCCCAGCAGTCATTTTCATATACATTTATTTTGTTGCCAAACTGGTGTCTTATTATAGTTATAATACTTATTGTATGCCACAGTTATTCTCAATTCTTTCCTTCCTTTGAATTTCCCAATATTCTGTTGTTAATCTTCTATTTTGTACAAGTCTACTCTTACTTACTGGGCTTCTTGAAAATAAGATCACTTCAGTGTAATTTTTTTGTTATTTTCTTCAAAGTCCAGATGTATTGCTGTACACATAATACACATAAATACTGAAAGTGATACACTATGTCCTTCCAACCATAAAACATGAAAACTCTACATTATTTCCAAATCAAATCATCAAGCTGAAACTAGTACTTGAACTCAAGACCTATAACTCTCTATACCAAGAAGTTTTACAAAATCTATATATCATACGCAACTCCTGTGATTTGTTAACATTTTCAAATCAATGTATAACGAAATCATATTATCTTCCCATGCATATTTATACATCTCTGTAAATTGCTAACATTTTTAATACCCACTTAACGTTTTAGCTTACATGGTGTAAAAGTATGCTCAACTTTATGCGTAATAATGATGTATTTTACATCATGTTGTTTGTAAATGAATTACATGCATTTACTTTATAATTGTCATTGTGATATTGTAATGCCTTGAGCTACTCAAGTAGAGGCGAAAATGCAAATAAATAGATAAACGTAAAGGGTTGTTGTCGCGATCAGGCACAAAGTATGAGTTATTCACTCTTCAAGTGGTCCAATAGACCTACAGAGTCATGGCAGCCTAGCACTGCAACATGGGACTGGAGGGCCTTCAAATTGGCCCACTGTTCATGCAATTGTATTATGCAATCACAAGACCCCCTCCAAACCAGAAACGTAAAGGGTAAATGTTAAAATATCTTAACCTCTGAACTTACTGTGTCGTTCCAGATGATGACGCAATGTCCACCATTATTTCGTAATAAGTGATAGGAACATACTCAGAGAAAGCTGGCCGTAGCCTGAAAGTGATGGTTGTGTATTCAGATCTGACAAACTCTGGCACTGGGGGTGGTGGGGGAACGCCCAGTTCTGGAGAAACAAAAATTAAAAAACCCCAGTTGTGATATATCGTCAACAAGACGTACATTATCTATAACTATAACTGCTATTGTCTTAATCAGTATTATTAATAGAGTTATTTCCATTTATTTCCCCATGATGCTCTCTACCAAAACATTGTATTGTCATGCATTACAACTCACCACTCACTCACTCTCACACCCACCTCGAGACCTGCTGGTCATACTGTCATGTAGGCTAAACCGGCCTGTCAATAAACGTTCCAAAATGAAATCTACAAGTGTAGCTTATTCCTTATGATGAAAGCAAGGACATAACACCAGTCACTGCTGATGACCTGCCACTCTTTGTTTGATTGTTATATTTTAACAAACATAAAGATGGCATTTATATAGAGCTTTTCCTCCAGAGACCTTTACATCTATTACTCCCCCGACAGGCTACAAACACATACAACACATAACACATGTACGCAATCTGAGAGTGAGTGATGGTGCATCATGCAACGCTCATTTTTTTGTTAACGACTTTGGCCTCTGGCCTAGTACTAATAAAACATTTGAACTTGAACTTGACACAACACATTACAAACATTGAACACAAGTACAGGCAGCCAGTTGGGCGCAGAAACATGCTTATAGCCGGGTAGAATTCAAAATATTCAAAAATTTGGGACCACCCACTGAGAAAGATCGATCACTAAGAGATAATTTGTGAGAAGGAATAATTAGAATGTTTTCATTTTCTGAGCGAAGTGATCTTGATGGCTTGTAAGGAGTTATCACTTACTTGTGCTGTAATTCTCCGTCGCACTTGAGATGAGACCATCTATAGAGATGGCAGCAATAGTGACGATGTAGACACTACTGGGCCGTAGACCGCATTCTTGATGGTTCCTTTTGATGGGCTCCAGATCGATTTCAATTGGATTCTCACTCTTAGTGCTCACTCTTAGCAGCGTCAACTGAAGATTGAAAAAAATACAACATGGCATTTTCGGTTCCCTCTATTCAAAATACTCTCTGTGGCTTACTGTGTTGTAATTGTATATTACACTAAAACAATGTGCTAAATTGGACAATACAGAGTATATTCATTCATTCATTCATTAAAATGAGACCTCAGTCTACCTGAAGTTGTGCAATGGACAAATTAATGATTGACTGACACATTGTGGTTACTTGTTTGGTCTTCAAGCAAGCGACCCAGGTTTGAATCCCATTAAGGACTCTGGACATAGGCTGTATTGTATCGGGAGTTTATGTGGCTCGCCCTCCCAGTTCTATCATAGATAGACATTAATACATAGGTCTCACTTCTTATTCTAAGGTCCAATAGACCTACAGAGCCATGGCAGCCTAGCTCTGCAACCTGGGACTGGAGGGCCTTTAAATTGCCCCTTTGTTCCCCTCCGGACCAGATAACTGCTATGTGCAATGCAGTCATTTAGTAGAAGCTACCAATTTTGATACAACACTGAGACATTTATGGTTGCAGCCATGATGTAGGACTGAACCAGGTGTATGTCACATCATTTTCTGTAGCCCTGGTGCTTGAACTTGTATGAAAGAATTCACAAAGT
>JAUELK010219705.1:0-10292 GCA_031471215.1 Gastropteron pacificum | reverse complement strand
TGGAATACACAGGTTATCTTATCAACAACAAACCCTATGAATGCAAATCAGTTTCCCTGTGGTGAGAGAGGACCAAGTATGAGACTTCCACTGGAGAGCTCCCACTAGGGCTCCGTTCACTAGGACAAACAAAACATGACGCAGTTTTTCCTTGAGGCCCGGCCTGTTAATGGCCTGCGCAGACCAGAGCAAGCCGGAACCAGACCTGAAGGCTACGTGCGCATGCCTCGCACATGCCAAAGTAAAGATCGGTATGTGAGTCCAGGCTTCAAGACCGGGCCTCAAGGCATGGCCTCAAGGGACAAACTGTGTAGTGGAAGGCCACATTAAAGACCACGGCGCACCTCTCTGGCGCCTTTCCGTCTGTACGTCTGATGAACAGGGCCGTAAAGTCAATATTCAGCCTGGATCTGTGCTATCTTGGAGAAGGGCTATTTTCCCTCTAAATGTTTCTTATTTGCCCAATTTTCACAGATAGTAAATGGTAGAAGTGGCCCAGTCCCTTCATTATACATTCCGGCCCGTACTCGATACCTCTGGATATTAACTTTGTGGGTCCTTCAGGTCTGTCTTACTGGCAGAGAAATGGTAGGATGAGGGAAGTGGAAGGATAATATGGTTCGTAACGGACGTGTGGACAGACGGTGACGTTTTGTAATGTATGGAAGTAGAAGAAAAGTAAATCATGTAAAAGAAAAGTAAATCATGTAAAAGAAAAGTAAATCATGTAAAAGAAAATTAAATCATGTAAAAGAAAAGTAAATCGTGTAAAAGAAAAGAAAAACCAGGCCCAAAGGCGGGGAAAATGAAACTGGCAAAGTCAAAACGTTGTATTGAATATCGAATCTGAACTTCAGTCGTAAACAAATTGCGCTGTTTATACTTAAGTTTAGATGTGCCTTTTTTGCAAAGAGTAAATTGATACATGGATTGTGGATGGTTGGATCTAAGTGTGGGACGGGGCGTTATGTTTTGTTCTCATAATTGCATGGCCATACATCATGCGTGTACTGTGAAGTGTTGAATGTAAATATATGAAGAGATTTTGATTTGAAATACATTTAATTGATTTTAACGCCCTTGGCCCATACATCACATGATACAATTTTAAATGCCATATGTACAAAATGTACAAATTAAACGTACACATTCTTATATATATTACATTGTCAGTGGAGTTTTGAATCAGAATATGATTTACATTGTGTGTTTCATTGCTTCTTTTAAGAAGTGAATAACGTTCATGGTGGCTGCATAATCTTTGCATGTCAAAAAGGAGTTGAATATTGACATAGTAAAGATCGGTATGTGAGTCCAGGCTTCAAGACCGGGCCTCAACTCCAGTACTCAAGGATGGGCCTCAAGGAACAAACTGCGTAGTGGAAGGCCATATTAAAGGCCACGGGGCACCTCTCTGGCGCCTTTCCGTCTGTACGTCTGATGAACAGGGCCCTCAAGTCAATATTCAGCCTGGATCTGTGGAATCTTGGAGACGGGCTATTTTCCCTCTAAATGTTCCTTTATTTGCCCAATTTTCCCCAGATAGTAAATGGTAGAAGTGGCCCAGTCCCTTCATTATACATTCCGGCCCGTACTCGATACCTCTGGATATTAACTTTGTGGGCCCTTCAGGTCTGTCTTACTGGCAGAGAAATGGTAGGATGAGGGAAGTGGAAGGATAATATGGGGCTGAACGGGCGTGTGGACAGACGGTGACGTTTTGTGATGTATGGAAGTAAAAGAAAAGTAAATCATGTAAAAGAAAAGTAAATCATGTAAAAGAAAAGAAAACCCAGAGCCCAAAGGCGGGGGAAAAAGAAAATGTAAAAGTCAAAACTTTATATTGAATATCGAATCTGAACTTCAGTCAAAAACAAATTACGCTGTTTATACTTAAGCTTAGACGTGCCTTTTTTGCAAAGAGTAAGTTGATACATGGATTGTGGATGGTTGGATATAAGTGTGGGACGGGGCTTTATGCTTTGTTCTCATTATTGCATGTCAATACATCATGCGTGTACTGTGAAGTGTTGAACGTAAACATATTTATGAAGAGAGAATGGGCGCATATCTCATAATTTGTGACATACTATGCTTTTTTTCCACTATGGTCTTCATATGTTATCAATTGCTGCATGCTTAGCCTGAGGTGAGAGGTTTTAGTTAAATAAAGGTTTTAGGGTTAAAGGATGGGGAAGGTAGTGATGGGGAAAAGGCTGGGGGGGGGGACATAGGAAGAGGCGTTGATAGCCTAGAAGAAGATTGGAGAGGAAAGGGTTATGATGGACAGAATTGGGTGAAAATGGAGGGTGGCAGAAGGAGGCGGGAGAAGGGCTGGGAGGAAGTGGATGGATGGAGGTTGAGCGACAGGCAAACTTTTTTCTTAGATATTGGCACTAGTTTATGGATACCCAATAAAATCCGTTAAGGAAGTAGTGTGATGTCTTGAAAGTTTCAAAAGTGGCGGACATCAGTACGATGATTACCGTTAAAATTGTGAATCATTCTTTTCATCACCACATTGTGAACCCAATGTACCCTTAACTCACTCGGGTTCGGTGATTTTAGAAGTAGTATTTATGTAGCGCATGGTAGTCCCCGAAAACAGTGCATGTCAAACACTATTCTAAACTAAAGTATATTTGTCTTTGAATGACCAATGAGAATCTGCAGACAGAACTGAATTATCTGTATCGTGGCTTCTTTTACGGCCCTTTTACTGTGCGACTCATTTTTAGAAATACAGTACAACGCACACACAAATACAGCCACAAAGAAGGAAAAAAGATGGTTAAAGTGTATAGAAACCAATTCTGATTTTCAAAGTACAACGTATGCTCCGGAATATATACAACAATCAAGGGTCTAGTTCCTAAAACAAGTGACCCCCATACAATACTTTTATGCCTAAGAAATTGCAAAAGAATGGGCAACGTGAATATATTACATGTGAACAGTGAGATGATTCTCTTTTGTGTTGTGTTCTTTAAAATTACACTAGATGCGTCCTAAGTCTAATAAAGACTTATCCTATCCTATCTTGAAACAAAAGGCAGTTCTCTGCTGTGACCTCTAGCATTCTATAGGAATGTGAGCACGGAGGGAGGGGTCGAGATAGTGGACCAGGCGCTGGTGAATTATTCATGAGGGCCCAAGTCGTATTGTATAATTACAGGAAGAGATAGAGAATCAGACTGACGTTTCACCTGTTTGTTTGCTTCTAGACCTGTCTGTACGTCGTGCAGGATTGTATTCCTCTGTTGCTGTCGCTGTTGCTGATGCTGCTGTTGCTGTTGTTGTTGTTGTTGTTGTTGTTTCTGTTGCTGTTGCTGCTGTTGTTTTGATTATATATCTATCTTCATATTATCTGGAGAAAGGATTTGGTTTTAGTTTAACACCCCTAGCCACACTTTTAGATCATATAAGAGGTGGGACCTAAGTTTTAACGTCCAGGTCAGGGGTGGACATCCATAAAGCTGCCCACGCGACCCATGTTCAGAATGTCCTCAACGGGGTTCAAACCCTGGTCACCAGTTTGGTGACCAAATACGTCCACCCAACGTATTCACTATTCGGCCATCGCGCGGCTCACATTTCACCTGATCTTGTACTGTATCTCTTTGTCGCTCCTTTTCATGTAAGTTTAGTTGTTTTCTCTGTTAACATTTAAATTAGTGCTTCACAATGGGAAATTGGTCATTCAATTGGCTTCCCAAAATAAACTCATAGTTCTATTCCAGCGGTTGTTTTTTATTTCCCCCAGTCGTGACCTTGAAGTGATGAGGCACCTCCCAGAAGGTCTCCTGGCCATTCAGAGCTTCTGGCTGGGCGGCTTGTCTGACCTCGTCGTCAATGTCATCAGTGACGTCATATCTGCTGTGTCGTGTACACTGCGAGCTAACGACGGCAGCCTGCTCGTTAACGTGCCTTATACCTCAGGAGCCAGCTCTCGCAGTCTGGAGGAGAGAGACTGTGATACAAACAATTGCCAGGTTGTCGCACATGACGTTACGTTGTCTGACTTCCGGTCGAGCCTCAGCTCGTATCCATCTGATTTTATACGGTAAGTCACGACTATCGACATAACATGTTCTAAACATGTTTTACTGTTTTTCTTGTTGTTCTTTTTTTTCTTGTTGATGAGTCAATAGAAATGATTTTGAATAGAGTGTCATGACAAGGACCCAGATTCGTGCTGATGCCCTTTCTTCTCTTTACGACAAGATTGTTCATTTGTCTTCAGCGGATAAATGCAAATGAGCAATCTGTTTTCTTCGAATAAATTGATATCACACAAGATATCGATGATTGTGTGGGGAGCCTTGACAGGAAATTAACCAAATCCTTCTGTTTTCCTTAAGAAAGAACGGTTCTGATTCATATGGAATTAATAAGACAATGTTATGGAAATTATTCGCACTAACGAAATAAAACAGTGCTAAGACAGAGTGACATACATGGCTTCTATGTGATTTATGCATATTGATACAATTCCCCTGTGTACATGTATCCAATCCAGCTGTTTCCAGAGCTTAGACAGCGGCAGTGACAACGAATCTCTTCACACGAGCACTGGGCCTTCCAACCAAGGCTCCTACTACAACTACGACTACGACCAAGACGACACCGTCACAGACACAGTCACAGACCTTCCTCCTTCTTACGACGACACAGACGAGACGTTCAGTGCCGGAGAAGACACAATCTGGGGCGACTACTCTGAAGACCACGCCTTCCAGAGCCGTCAGAACTGGAGCGATGCCGCCGCGACAACCATGAACAACCACTACACAAGTACGGGACATGGGAAGGCTGCTTTCTCCCTACTGAATACTATCAACGACTGGTACGGACAGCGGATCTGGTCAAGGGTCGGGTATATCACTGTGAACGGGGACCACGACCTGAGTACAGTCCTGTGGCCAGGTAATGTCATGTAAAAAATGAATGATATACAAAAGAATAATATAGTGTTTATATAGCGTTTTCCCTGATCTAAAGCAAGCTCAAAGCGCTTTACAGCCACTATTACCCCAAAGGACCGATGCATTACAGAGCCTTCTCAACCTCATGCGAGGCATAGTGGCGCTCATACCAAAATACTAACAAGATCTGTCACTGTCTATAGTCGGGTACCCATTGTACACTTGGGTGAGGTGACAAAGTACTTTTTCTAAAAGTGCAGACATAATTTGAATAGAGAATTTGGTACTGTCGTGAAATCACATGACTGAGGAGAACGGGTGTGAACAACCTTTGTGCCGTTCAGTATTCTCGTAATGGAGAATGTATTGATCGGCTGGAATGAAAAGTTGCCAGTAGCCAAGTTATATACGTCATGTGACATCATGAAAATACCAAATTAAGACATTTGGTGTAACCTAGTTGAGTAACCGAGTAGGCCTACCAGACGCCCTTTGAAGAATTGTTCTAACCGTATCGTGGTGTTAAAGGACATCTGATTACAAACAGTGAAAGGCCTTGCTTCAGCCTCAGTCGATCTAACATGTGATGTGTCTTGAATAAATTTAGTCTCTCCGATGTATAATAAAAGGCTATGACGAAGATTGGGTTAGTCGTCGGGCTAATGTACTCAGAATACAAATAAGCAGTTACTGCTGCGCCCTTATTGTATTCTCGCTTTTGTTGCTGCCTTTAGTACATTAAGGAGATGACTTGAATTGTTTATTTTGTACAATTTTTCCATCCCCTCTCAGGGAAATTCGCCTAAGCCTACACACAGTCGCCAACAAGAAGCGCATAATACATGCTTGAGATATATCTTTGATGTTGTCGCCCGATGTTCTTCTAGGAAACTTCAATTCCATATACATGTTCAAGTTTCAAGTTTTTTAGGCCATAAGGCCAATTCGTGACATATACATTGTTGTACATAAGATACATGTAATATCGTGTTCTATTTTCTCTAGGTCACAACATCTATGGTCCAGCTTCCAGTGGCGTGAAGACGTACCGAGTGGCCGTCAGGCCCGCAGAGCCTTTCGTCTTCATCTCCGCCCCTGCCCGGTCTAAACAGGACTGTCTGTACAATGTGCCTTGTTTGGAGGTGAGCACTCAGCATAGATATACTCACTAATCTACATACAACGCGGTAATTGAGCACACCTCTTGTCACCTATAAGTGTGTAACACGCTGTATGGTCCCCATTAACACACGTTGCCGCCATTTCAGTGGTGGTCGGGAGGACAAATTCATCTTTCAGAGGTGCCCTCTTTATCAAAATCATAATACACCGTTTCATAATGTTTCTGTCGACGGATCATTTTGTTGACTGCTTTCTTCTTTTAAAGCTTGTTCTTGGCAAGGAAACGAATATTCCCACTCTAAGGACCCATTCGAGTAAACTCGTAAGCTTAATATTGAAACGTGGGCCTATTATGACCCATTGAACATGCACTGTAGGGAGCGAGTTAAAATGTTATAGCCTTGGACTATGGGACTTCAGGCAACATCCACACACAAAAATCCCACGTAGAGCTACTCATATAACACCACTTTCCTCTGCCCGTGTATCTTCAGGTCTCCAACAGTTCTGAGATAACAGTTGTTGCTGTTGTGGATGATTTCCTGTCCGGTGGAAAGAACAGTGCCGGGATGTACACCCTGCATTGCTGCAAGGGGCTGGCCATCGAGCTACTAGACACACTGTCGGTAGAACTCAACTTCCGGTGAGTGTTGGGTTGGTTGGTTTTGTTTAGTTTTTACACCCCTGTCTATACCCACGTGCTGTGGTCAACTTTGTGAATTCTTTCACACAAGTTCAAGCACCAGGGCTACAGGAAATAATGTGACATACACCTGGTTCAGTCCTAAATCATGGTTGTAACCATAAATGTCTCAATGTTGCACCGATATTGGGAGTATCAACTCAAGGATTGCATTGCACACATAGAATAGCAATTATCTGGTCCGGAGAGGTCTTGTGTCTGCACTGCACAATTGCATGAACAAGGGGCCAATTTGAAGGCCCTCCAGTCCCAGGTTGCAGAGGCTGTCATGGTTCTGTAGGTCTACTACTAGAACACTTGAAGAGTGAACAACTCATAACTTGTGCCTGATCGCAACAACAACAACAACAGCCCTGTCTACACAATTAGGTAATGTCAAATGCCCTAACTTGGAGCCCCTAGGGAAAGGGAAAGAGAAAGAGAGGAAGCCCAAGAACACCACCTGGAGGAGGGACACTCAAGCTGACACTCGATGGATGGGCCACTCCTGGAAGGAGCTGGAGAAAATTGGCATGTTTCCTTGCAATGGGGAATGAAGCCAAATCCAAATCAGGTCTATACGCCAAGCTAAGGATTGGAACCCCAGACATTCAAAACACTGTCTTCTTGGCAAAAAGATCAATAATCTTTCAAAAGATGAACATATCGATTTACTGTTCGATCAAGGCCCAGGAAACCTCAGACCCATTTAAATATGTATGTGCTTATCCATTTTGTCTGGAACATATGTCTATCATCTCAACATTTAGATTCTTTCTTTTTTTGTATATTCTACATTTATATGTGTCTTTATCTTTGCCAAGACACTTTCATTTGTCACGTGTCTGTGCCTTAATGCCCTTTTTGTGTATTTAGATTTATTTTCACATTCAGTTTTCAAGTCACATTTTATGTGTGTGGATTGTGTTTTGTTTGTGTGTTTATTGTCATTGTATTTACGTGTGCCCGGTTTGTCCGAAGGAAATGCTATTTTTCAGATTTAGATTTATTCCGTTTGATATGTCATGTTATTCATCATTTGCCTTTCTATGTGCCTGTTTTGTGGGAAGAAACTTGTATTTGTTATTTCATTTACGGTGTGTTGTTATTCGTACCCAGGAGCAACAAATCCTTAGATTTTGATTTAATATGTTTTTGCTTTCTTTGCTTGTTTGTTCTTGAAAGAACAACAGTTATTAAAATTTTGATTTATTCTAAATATTATTTCATATTTGTGTGTGTCTTTCCACGTATCAGGGAGGTGCCAAAGTTGATTTCCTTGTTTTGGCTACACTTGGCCTTGAGAAGGGCTCTAACACTAACAAGAAAGATCTCAATGAGGAATTATTTTTGTTTACATTAATGTTTTCTCTTCCACGCCGAGTCCTAACGAGGGGAGGGCAGAAAGCCAAAGCACAAGTCCTACCTCTCACGCTTGAGAAGGGAAAAAAGGATTTTTTTTAAAAGAAGATTTTATCCATTCTTCTCAAAAAGAGATTTTGTGTTGATCCTATGAAATTTTCTGGTTGCTTTTGGTTCGCAGAGTCTTACAGATAAATCGTAGTGTGTGATGAAGTGTTTGTAAAGAATTTCCGTAGTACGTGTAGACTACACAAAACAACAGATTTGTTGGATATGTGTTTTCTTTAGCCTTCTTAGAAATGTGTACATACATGAATGATGTATGTGTGTCCATAATTTTGTCCGAAAAGTAAAACAGCCGCTCGTGAGATGTATTCTATTTGTTTTTACTATTCTATTTTATGTGTGTCTTTCCATGTACCTACTGCTAGGTTCGGGGAAACTTCCATTTATTATTTCATATTTGCGTGTGTATTTATATGTGCCTGTTTTGTCTGAAAGAACAATTATTACAATATTGATCTATTCTATATATTATTTCATATTTATATGTGTCTTTCCACGCATCAGGGAGGTGCCAAAGTTGATTTCCTTGCTTTGGCTACACTTGGCCTTGATATGGACTCTAACACTAACAAGACAAATCTCAATGAGGAATTATTTTTGTTTACATTAATTTTTTCTCTTCAACACTGATGGCAGAAAGCCAAGGCACAAGTTCTGGCTCTCACGATGGAGAAGGAAAATGATTTTAAGAAAAAAAGAAGATGTTATCCATTCTTCTCAAAAAGAGATGTTGTGTTGACCCTATGAGATTTTCTGGTTGCTTTTGGTTCGCAGTCTTAGAGAAAAATTGTAGTGTGTCATGAAGTGTTTGTAAAGAATATCCGTACTACGTATAGACTACACAAAACGTCAGAAATAATACATGAATTATGTGTGTGTCCATGTTGTCTGAAAAGTAGAACAGCCGCTTGTAAGATTCAGATTTATTCTATTTGCTTCTACTATTCTATTTTATGTGTGTCTTTCCATGTGCCTGTTTTTTGTTCATTTGTTATTTCATAGTTGCCTGTGTATTTGTATGTGCCTTGGGTTTTTTTCCTGAAAGAACAACAATTATTAACATTTTTATTTATTCTACGTATTATTTCATATCTATGTGTGTCTTTCTACGTATCAGGGAGGTGCCAAAGTTGATTTCCTTGTTTGGGCTACACTTGGCCTCGAGAAGGCACTAACAAGAAACAAATCTCAATGAGGAATCATTTTTGTTTACACCAATTTTTTCTCTTCACTCTGAGAGTCCTATTGAGAGCATGTGTTGAGGGGAGGGCAGAAAGCCAAAGCACAAGTCCTGGCTCTCACGCTGGAGAAGGGGAAAAAGGATTGAAAAAAAAAAAGATGTTATCCATTCTTCTCAAAAAGAGATTTTGTGTTGATCCTATGAGATTTTCTGGTAGCTTTTGGTCTTACAGATAAATCGTAGTGTGTGATGAAGTGTTTGTAAAGAATATCCGTAGTACGTATAGACTACACAAAACAACAACTTTGTTTAATATTTGTTTTTTCTTTAGCTTCTTGGACATATGTACATACATGAATTATGTGTGTGTCCATTTTGTCTGAAAAGTAAAACAGCCGCTCGTAAAATTCAGATTTATTCTTTTTGTTTTTTTACTATTCTATTGTATGTGTGTCTTTCCATGTGCCTGTTATTTGTTCATTTGTTATATCATAGTTGCGTGTGTATGTATGTGTGCCTGGTGTTTTTTAAGGAGCAACTATTCATACAATTTTGATTTATTCTATATATTATTTCATATTTATATGTGCCTTTCCATGCATCAGGGAGGTGCCAAAGTTGATTTCCTTGTTTTGGCTACACTTGGCCTTGAGATGGGGTCTAACACCAACAAGAAAGATCTCAATGGAGAATCATTTTTGTTTAAATTATTGTTTTCTCTTCACTCTGAGAGTCCCAGCGAGAGCATGTGTGGAGGAGATGGCAGAAAGCCAAGGCACAAGTCCTAGCTCTCACACTTGAGAAGAAAAAAAAAAGGATTGTATTCATTCTTCCCAAAAAGAGATTTTGTGTTGATCCTATGAGATGATGTCCTTGTTGTTTTGGCTGTGCAGAACTTTGAGAATGTTGCTAGGTGTGGTGACGCGTTTTATTAAGACTGTTTGTGATATTGACG
>JAUELK010219683.1:0-10294 GCA_031471215.1 Gastropteron pacificum | reverse complement strand
CTATCGCTCTCTCTTTCTCTCTCTCTCCCCCCCTCTCTCTCTCTCTCTTTCTCTCCCCCCCCCTCTCTCTCTCTCTCTCTCTCTCTCTCTTTCTTTCTCGCTCTCTCTCACCGTATGTGTGTTTTTTCGCGCGCACGTGTATGAGAGTGTGTGTTATTGCTGTGGTCAACTTTGTGAAGTTGTATATGACATATACCCTGTTTCTGTCCTAAACCATGGGTGTAACCATACTTGCCTCAATGTTGCATCAATACGGGCAGTATCAACTCAAAGACTGCATTGCTGCACACAACAATTATCTGGCCCGGAGGGATCTTGGGACTGCATTGAACATATTTGCATGAATAATGGGCCAATAGTCCAGTCCAAGGATGCAGAGCTAGGGTGCCATGGCTATGTAGGTCAATCAGACCACTTGAAGACTAAATAACTCACTTTGTGTCTGATCGCTACAACAACGACTAGAAAGGTCTAGACAATGGGTTCGTCATTCAGATGTTTATTTGTTGTTGTTTTTCAATGTAGCTCTGTAAAATTATTAGATTTAGCCAAAATGACAAGTAGGCCTCTCCGCTTTCCCGAGCCAACCACCAAATACACTACGATTCAACCAAATCTGTCATCACACAAACAAAGGTACATGTAGCCAGTAAACAACACATCCCCACAGGCAAAAGATGTAAACAAAGGTACTGGAAGGCCTACCCAGTAACAGCAGACATGAGACTGGACACTGCTCTCTTTCTCTTTGTACAAAAGTGTAGCCTACTCAGTGCATTTCAGAGCACACAACAGCAGGGCTTTTAACACTGGGATACACACCAAAACGTGTGAGCTTTAGTCATACTTTCCTACTCTCCCTTGTACAGCTATGTGCTGTTTGTACACATGATGCGCGCTGGGGTTGACTACGCAAAAATAGATAGTGTCCCGTCTGTACGTAGGTAACACCACATACGAAAGTCGCCAGTCCAGACGCCTGCCACGTGTGTAGAACACGCCCCGGGCAGAACAAAACCATTGGTCGATGATTGGCTTTGACCAGTGCTGGCAATCCAATTTCCCAAGCAGACCCACGAAGGTCAAAATTCGGGACCTAGTGAGTGAGTTTGTAAGTGATGTTTTTCCCTTTCCATCCCATATCAGGGAAATTTGCTCTATGATCTGCTTTGACTTCTGCTTCTTATTGCCGAGGCCAACACGCAGTCCCCGCAGAGCAGCGCCTTTAGGGGTTATAAGAGGGTTTCATTAATTTGGAATTTGCCCAGGCAGCGACCATAAATGGCCTACTCTTCATAGATGTCAAATTTCCAAGGGTTCTGTAACGTGCGCAACATACACATGGGACATCCGAGTCTACTGTCCTTATCCAAGAAGATTAGTGTAGCCGAAATCCAGTGGCGAACAAATTCAAAATCGAAATCAAAGACTGAAGATGAAAGTGTGTAACGTTTTGTTGTACTATTAGAACACTTGAAGAGTGAATAGCTTGTGCCTGATCGGAACAACAGCAACAACACTACTCTATTTCTTGTATCTTTTTCATCTAGCCTGACCAACTGCATTGGGTTAACGTTGCCAGAAATGATTTTAGCTGCGACTTACTTGGCCCAAGCAATACACAACCAGAAGGCTGCATTAATGTGTGCAACGTTGTGCATGTTGAATCGGATTCTTCTGCAGAACGGCTATCACTTTTAACACTGAGTCACAGACGAAACGTGTGAGCTTTACTCCCACTTTTATATAACCCTTTGTTTCGCTATATTATGCTGTTCGACACATGTGCACTTGAAAGAGCCAAAAGTGCAATATTGGAAACGCTATCTATCTATCAATCTGTCTGTCTTTCTGTCTGCTGTCTGTCCGCCCATCCATCCGCCCATCCTTACGTTCGTCCATCCATCAATCCATCCACCCAACCTCCCATACATCCGTCCGTTCT
Source organism: Gastropteron pacificum (assembly GCA_031471215.1). Classification (NCBI taxonomy): domain Eukaryota; kingdom Metazoa; phylum Mollusca; class Gastropoda; order Cephalaspidea; family Gastropteridae; genus Gastropteron; species Gastropteron pacificum. The sequence goes on along the minus strand of JAUELK010219683.1, from coordinate 8,349 downwards.
TCCTTCCGTTCATCCATTTATTCACCCACCAGCAAGTTTTCTTAAATACAAATACATATTTAAAAGATGTTTAAAACGTCATGCATATGAACGTAGCGTCTGTGGTTTTCTTAGGTCTTTTCTTCTCGGTCGCGTACTCTGTGATCTGGTGGTGAAGTTGGCCTCTCGAGTCAAAGGTCCGTGGTTCGAATGTCAGAATGTTGGTATGTGCGCCGGCAGCGCTACCACCAGTATGCCTCCCAGGAGGTTGAGATGGCTATGGAATGAAACAGGTCTGTCGGGGTAATACTATGCTGTAAAGCACTTTGAGCTCAAACGAAAAAGGCGTTACATAAATCGGCTATTATTATAAAAATAGCTGATTTTACTTTTAGGCTTTCAACAGGCACACGCGTTCAGCTAGTCGCCTTTGTTTGTTTATCAGGTTTTCCCCAAACTCGATGAACACCGTTGATAAATTCAAAGCTGTGTAGAGATCTAGTGTACTGTTCAATGATCAAAGACATTCTATGGACTTTTCATGACACTCATTCATGAAAGGCACATGTTCACCCCCCTTAGCACAAACAAACAACTCATCTTTGTCACGAAGGACCACGAATTACATTACGCAGCACAGAAATTGGGTTTTATAGATAACTAAGATGAATTAATGCTTAATTAATTGGCCAAAAGAGAGGCTTGATTCTGTCCAACAGCTCTAGCAACTAGAATTTGTATCACTTTGTAAACAGGAAATTCTACTTTTTGTTTGGATGTTGTGTGTTGCGTGCTTATAAGAACCACACGTAACAACTAGATTAGTGCGCATTCTTCTTCTTCTTCTTCTTCTTCTTTGTGTGTGTGTGTGTGTGTGTGTGTGTGTGTGTGTGTGTGTGTGTGTTTCTTCAATTATGTCTGTCTGTCCCCCCCTCCCTCTCTATGTCTCTCCCTCTCTCTCTCTCTCTCCCTCTCCCTCTCTCTCTTTCTCTCTCTCTCTCTCATACTCATCTTATTTGTTCGTGCTCAAGCTCAAGCTAAATTAGTAGGCCATATCATAAATATAATATCAAAACACTGCAGACGGAAGAAGTACTCACCCGTAGACAATGTAATCCTCTCCTGGCCGCGTCTCGGCACTCCCTCAATGTCAATGAGCAATAATTATATTTAATATGTATGTTTAATGTCACAAGATAACACAAAATGCAGACTATCTATACCCTCGCTATATCATTACACTTACATTATCCTCTTGTGGTTTGTTGTTGAAAGATATTCAACAATTCTCTCATTCGAAATACGATGCTTGTTAGTATTTACTAGACGAAAAGACAAGTAGGGCCTACTAACTAAGTGTTATTCGGTTTTTCTAAACCTATGCAAAGATGCATGTTAGTGTTATGTTGGGAAATATCTAGCCTATTCAAACATTAAAAAGGATATCATTGTCTCCTCAGCAAAAAAAGAGACTGGAACTAGGCCTAAATGTAAATCAATGACATGACAGTAACATCTAGAACGATACATACCGGTGCGTAAGGCATTAACATAATTCGAAAGAAAATATATTTAAATGTTTAGAGATGTTATTTATTGCATCTACAATATTCGCGTATGTTTCTACTTCTACATCAAGATGTGTTGACCTGAAATCTATAGTCACACATGTATCTATGACATACTCTCCACAGATCTCGGACAGTAACCCACAATAAATGCTGCTAAATTCTTCTAGACGAGACGTGAAATCACAGTTTCGAAACTGATAGGTAGACGTCTGCCTGACTGATTGGCTGGCAGCATACACTAACCCTCTCCCCTCTCTTCACTGGCTGGTCCAGTCTTTCAACTCGCCTCCCTTCCCTCTCGAAAACCCGGTATGTCGGGGCAGCCCTTCACGGTGAGCGTGGATGAGTGGATGCGGAAATGGCAACATTTGGCGTTGGAGGGGTGTTTGATTTGGATGATATTCATTTAAATCTTCTTAGGAGGATTTTTCTTTTTTAACCACGAACCGTGAACCCTATAACCACATGTGTAAACAACCAACTTCCTTGTTCTTGTTCATTGTTCTAGTAGCAAAGGGTGTTTCTGTTTAAGTCGTGCTATACTTTCTTGCTTTACTACATAACCAAGGTATAGATCGATCAACATATTATACACTAGATCTGAATCGCGATCTAGATTCTTCCTCTAGTAGATCTAAAGGATGCCGAACTCTAAATGCTTCCTTCACCATTCTACATAGCGGAAATTAAGTTATAAGTAAAACATCACATGGTATCTTGTGCCCATCCTAATTGAGCTATACCAGAGACTGTGTTTTGTTAGCGAGACATGGAAGCTCGGGTCATTGGAGTATCTGATCACTCGATTTGCGTCGGTAAATATGCACACATTGCACATGTGTAAGTAGTAGTAGTAGCGATTAAAACAACGTCAAGTTATAAGCAATCGCTTGTAATCTGTAGCGGTTTTTAAAGTAGGCATACCATTACATCTTTTCGGGAAGAAATGTTTAAGTGATTTACAGCAAAGTATTCGTTAAAATGTAATTTCAAAGTAATTTAATCACAATTTAAAAAAAAAATGTATATTGTAGAATTGATCTTTACTGAAACCAATAACTTTTCACAATCTTGCTCACATGGTACACCAGACAATACGCCTCTTATCTTGTTTGCACATTAAAGGTATTGAATCTTACATGGACTTGAATAATTCACAGAATCCATGACAAGTTGTCCATGTTATCCAAATAAACACGAATAGTGTCTGTAATAATAGTGCACTAAAGAGAAACACAGAATAAAACATCAGTTATGCTACAACACGCTGAAGTGTGTTCGCCCAGTGTGCTGAGAGAAATCAACCTCCATGACACACTATAATAATGTATTATATGTATGCATAATTACAATAAGAATAATACAGTAACGAAAGCTGATTGAAAGAGTGACATATTTCGTTTATTCTCTGGTTTCAACATCACAAAAAATCCTCACCAACTAACAACATCTTTTTCTCCCCCCCCCCCTCTCTCTCTCCATCTCTCTCTCGCTCTCTCTGCGAGAACCTCTCAAAAAATCTCTACATGAATTCAGAATCGTCCGAACAAAAATATGGTGTAGAATATGTAGAGTGTACAATAGTACCGATGTTTTTTCTAATTGGTAAAAAATCGACTTTCTGACCAACTGCTTGTGCTTATTCCTTTCAACACAACAAGTTAAAAATATAAATATAGAAATGAGAGAGAAAGAAAGAGGTCCAGCATTATCTATTGGAATCGTCAATTTAGTTTGCATGACTTTACGCAATCTTGACTGCTGTAAGAGATGTCACATAGAGAGAAAAACATGTACTTAAATAAGTGAACGAATCAATGACCAGAATGTCTGGGTAGTAAAGTACTTGGTAATAATAATCATTAGAATAATTATAATAATAATGATAATTCAAAAAAAATTCATAACAACAATAATCATAATAATGATAATAATAATAATAATAATAATAATAATAATAATGAAAATTCCCATTTCAATGGGCTTGAAGCGCCATACACATTAAACAAAACGTAGATGATGACAAGGTAATCACTGCACATTTTCTATCCTGTCAGCCGAATGAAGCAAAGCTTATAAAAGATGCTGTCTTTTTTCAGCTGTTCAAATACACAGTACAGAGAAAGTCATGAATTGTGGGTCTGTATATGGCAATAGAGATTTTCTTGTTTACATTGGAAATAAGTGCGGTGAATGAGAATGAGACATCCTCACTTCGCAATGGGAAAGATTAATAATCACAGTAGGGTTTGAAAAGAGCAAATTAACTGTGCATGTATATATTATGCAATTGCACAAGGAGACGTCATGTTATGGCAGAGCCTTTACAGGAATACATATCATATACATGTCATCCCAACACATTGTCAAGTGCATGGAAATGGAATTGTAGAAGTAAAGCGGATGCTTTCAGTGCAAATAAACATAACAAAATACAAGTACATTAAAAACAAAGACCATAAATTATAGGAATTTTTATACATTTGGATAGTTGAGACTTTACACAACAGGTCATGTCAGTGCCATGAAGCAGGAACATTTCAAAAAAATTCAAAGTCAAAATATTTGTTCGCCTTTACTTCATTCTACGGCCCTTTGTTCCACAAGGAATCAAGAGGTAAAAGTCAGGTTTACTTAATCAATAATGTATAACAAGGAGTGTCAATAATTTCACACCGATTTTACAGTACTTAGCCCAATAAACAAACTTCTCTTCCTTATATGTAGCTACTTGTCAAGAATACCATAATCTTAACATATAAAATATGATAGAATTATTATATCCATATAATATGATAAAATTATAATGTCCATGAACATTGGGATGAAAGACTAGATCTTCTCATACTCATAGAAATTCACAATAGGAGGCGTGTTAGCACAGTGGTGAAGGCAGCGTTCAGCCAACTCCCAAGTTGTCGACCATGGGGTCACAGGTTCAAACTCAAGGTCCTCACTTTTAGTGTTTTTCAGCGCCCAGTCTCCATTATAGGCGGGACCGAGCACCTAGTCTTCTCAGACAAACTCAGAGGTCACATGTGCCCGTTGTGCACATTAAAGATCACTTGGCAGTTTGAAATCGGTGAAGAGCAGGCCAATTACTGTCGCTGTCGGGGCAAAATTCAACCCTATCATAATCCTCTTGTCAACCTCCAAAACAGAACTTGGCCGATAGGCGCTGCTCTGAGGCGACTGTGTGTTGGCTTCAGCGAAAAGTGGAGCACATAACAGAGAAGGCAAATTTCTTTAAGAAGGGTTAAACAAAGTGTACACAAAATGCAATACATAACAATACAATAGAAAACTGCAGAGTCTAGTAAGTGCTCCCAGTCTGCCATGATTGCAGGGATGTAAGTGGCTCTCAGACTTGGTCTCAAATTAAGATTTTCCAAAGTGCAAATCATGGACCATGATCCAGACATGCCAGATGGTTGGTTGTCTTAAGATCAATAAAAGGGTAAAAATAGCAGATTTGTGTAGCGCTTTTTCCTACAGCACTTTACAACATATTATTTAAGCTGTGCATGCAACCATTTCAGACTTTGTCATCATCTCCCATTTACATCCCTGTGATTGTTTCCATTTTACTGTGGTAAGGTTCAGATCAATACAATCGTGGCTGATTGCTGGACCTACTGGTTCAGTAATAATTCTGCATTAGAATTACTCAGAGTGTAAGAATGAGATACATTCAGGAGGTCCACTTTAATACTGGTAGGGTACTTGGTTCGAACACTGCGAAAATACACTTAATGTTGTTGAAATGTAGCAGACCCAGGTATTTTCCATATTTCGTCACCAGATTGAAACAGTCAACAGCCAACAGTAAAAATGGGTCATCAAACATTTGTATACATTTTTTTCCCTAGAACTCAAAGCTCTTTGATTAGTCCTATTTAAGAACACAAACCGTATAAATAAAACAGAGTCCCCTTTCAAAAATCTGTCATGGGCATGTCGTGTTTGGAAGTCACGCACATATTCTCAAGAAAGATTTTCACTTACTAGAGTTTGTTTGTTTCCATATGAACACATTTAAACGAGGTGAACTCCGGAGCTATTTAAATGTTTTGAAAATCAGTCAATTTGAATTTTTTTCGATATTGAATTTTACATTTTAAGTAATGTCAATCTTATCTTATGTTGCAACTTGGCATGAGGTCATGGTGGTGGAGTTATTGAAGATATCAAGTTAAACAAAGGGCTAATCATAATCATTTCATAAATCATTCATTGTCGACTTCCAATTCTGATTAATTAATACTCTATCAAAACAGCTCCAAAAAACTGAGTAAAAACATTTTATGCTCATTCAACAAGTGTATATCTTTGATCAGGAATACCAGTGGCTCGTACAAGTTAATGTCATGCATAGTTCAGTACATAAATTTTAACTGGTTTCAGAAACAAAGCAAAAAAACAACAACTACAAAAATAATGAGGAACAGTAAGTGGCGTGTTAGCACAGTAGGTAAAATGCAGCCAACACCAAGTTTGTGGACCATGGTGTCGCAGGTTCAATATCACCCTTCAAAGCTAAGTGTTTTTTCTGCCCCTGGTCTCCTTGATAGGTGGGACCAAGCACCTAGTCTTCTCGGGTAAGGATGATAAACTCTGAGGTCCCATGTGCACGACGTGCACAGTAAAGGTTTGTAGGCAGTATGAAATCGATGATGAGTAGGCCAGTTATGGTCGCTTTACAGGCAAAATTCTAAATTAAACCCTATAATAATCCCACCCCCTAAGAAAGAAAAAAAGTTTGATAGGCGCTGCTCTGTGGCTTCAGCGAAGAGTTCATAGCACTAATGCAAATTTTCCTGACAAGGGATGAAAACAATATACAAGAAAACAAAATCTCATTAAGTAAGCACCATTATAGCACATTTGTCTTGAAATTGAAACAACACAATCACCAGGTTAGCATGACATGATTTGTGCCATATTGAAGGCACTGATGGTATGTATAGTACACATTAATAATTACATGTCACAGTAAAAATTGAAGTCTACATAAACCAAGTTTTCTTATCCCTAAGATAAGAAAAACTGTGAGTCAATGTTATGTGAGAAAGAGAGGTATAGTCATTACATAATATTACTTGATTAAATCATCAATTCACTGATTAATTGATTGACTAAATAACTAAGTGAGTAAGTAGCTAATCAAGCACCTTTTTCAAAAGGTTAACCAAGGTTATTTTTTTAGCAAAAAGAAGAATGAAATAAGTCAAGAAAAGTTGACGAATGCTATAGTAAAATTGATAACTAATTCTAAAATTTCCTTGTGTCACCATTGTGGTATAGAGAGTTAATCATAGTGAAAATACATTGTCATTTGTAATTTTTTTATCAGATACAATTAAAACCTTTCAATTTTCCTTTTTGTTGTTAAAGAAGAAAGGATCGTTATGTGCAATCTGGCATATCATGTCTTAAATCATCAGACAACTTGGCACAAGTTCATTTGTTGATCAAATAATGGCGTCTTGAGCCCAAGTTGAACCTGTTGTCTGTGCACTAAATTAACTCTGATGTTTACTCTTTGCTTATCTACTTTATAGCATCAAAAGTAGTTACAACAAAACAACTTATCAGCATGAGGATTATATTCATCAATGAACAATGTTAATGTGTACAAGTCCTCTAAACACAAATGAAAAGCATTATCATTACACTTGTAATTGAAAAAATAAGTTTTGTTTTTTTAAATGTTTGTTTTTAAGGAAAACTTTCCTTTGAAATAAAGAATAAGGGCCTATATATAATTAATTAATCATCACCTTCAATATTGTAGTCTAAAAATGTCATCAAACATGTAGTGTCTCCAGGCATCAATAGTGGTCGGCCTACTTTTATTTTTCGTGAATGCATCATTTTCATTTTTAGCAACAATGCCTTCTCAATTTTGAAGGAACAATGCTGTTTAAGATGCTGGGTCATGTCTATCTCCAAACATGGGAAGCGGTGTACGTTCTAACATATGAAATGTTTACGGTCGTATGCACATTGACCAGCAAGGATTTCAATACTTTGTCAAATCTGTCGTAGAAACATGGAATGCAATGTAATATCGACATATTATGAAATGTAGTCCTAGGCACATTGGAGAGCAAAGAATTCAATGCTTTGTAAAATCTGTAGTGATAATAGATGCCGTCACAAATGGAATTCCAAGCTGTAGGAGTAAAACTTTAATAAAGTAGAGTGTATTTGATTATGTCAGAGCACTTGGGGTCACTTTTGACCCCGAACATAGAATACAAGTTAAGACTCATTGAATGTCTGCTTTTGGGAGTGACGGTATTCATTCATTGTTTTGGTCTATTTCTTCATTTTTGATTGTCATTGACGTGCATGACTTCATTGAGCCCTGTTTATACAGAGCGCGAACGGAAAAAAACCAATGCAGATTAATCGCCCGAGAGAATATTCCAGTCATCTTTTGAGGCCCCGTTCATACAGAGCACAAACCTGAACGCAAACAAATACATATGTGTTCACACGAACGTTGTCCCTATGAGCCAATCAGAGGGTACTTCTCAAAACATAATTTCCAAGAATAGAAATCGTCGCCGGTTGGATCCGCGCCCTTTTTTAAATGAGAAACTGCTGAAAAGTTAAATTTGCATTAGCGTTAACAATGGACGCACTCACGTTCTGGCCCTTAAGCTTCCCCACCAGCAACAGTCACAATTCGTACAGCTGGCACAATGCTCTTTACATCATACAGTAGAACCCGCATAAGTCGACATTGCTGGGACTATTGAAATCACGTCGAGTAAAGAGAAAGTCGACATAA
>JAUELK010219682.1:0-19669 GCA_031471215.1 Gastropteron pacificum | reverse complement strand
GCCCTGAAAAAAGCCTTTCATGTGAAGACATTTCTTCTTAGCTCTATTAGTAATAGATTATTATTATTATTATTATTCAAAATACATCCATGAGACAACCTTTAACACTGGTATATGTAGTTTACGTAACGGGCCAATCCTGGTTATTTTCTGTGATAACTATAGTATTATTGTTGACAATTCCTCATCAGTTTGATTTTCCCATGATAGTTTTGTACACTGAGACGATAGGCTTTTGCATCGTATTAGTTAGCTGTAAGTGAAAGTGCAGTGATACAGTAGGCTATACTATGAGTATGATGAGATTTTGCTGTGGGTAGCTTTCGATTTTTCTTTGTTGCCCATCGAATCTGTCTACTGAGACCCAATAGGGCCTACTCCATAATTTGTCTATTTCTGGCTCTAAAAAAGGGGGTGAGAGGCAAGAAATCCATTCGAGAGGTTAGCTTAAGTGTGCTGTCAGCTTAGCTAGCTGTCTGAAGCTTGTATAACATGTATATTTCTTCGATTGCTAAGACTGTATATCTACTCTTTTCCCCTGCCCCCTTGCACGATGAAGGCACAGAGGAACGTTGGGCCCCCAGCCTATCCTCTTACTGGAACTTGCCCACAAGAGAGGACAAGCTAAGTGGTTCGGTGTTTCTTGGAATAAAACAGGCGACAGCTTGACATCTTGAAAGCCTTGTGTGCTTTTACTTTAGTGCCTCCTCTAATCAATTATACATGTAGTTTCCCTTTTCTCGTTCTCCGTCTAATGTTCTCTCAGGTTCTCGTTAGGGTTTGAAGCATCCATCACACATTACACACAAATCAATGAATTAATAAGATGCTAAAGTCAGGCTTGTGTGTGTGTATGTGTGTGTGTGTGCTACGTGTGTATGTAATATGTGGGTACAATCCCTACAACAACAGAAGATTGACAAGATGTGAACAAAGTCAAATGACAGGTGTCTTCCAGTTTATTCTGATACAGCAAGGTGCATATAGTCAGAAGAGCTTAAAACACCAGTCAGTCCATAGTTCAGTACAGAAATCAGGCAAACATGAATGCATTCAACATGCTAGACGATGAGAGAGGACATGTGGAAGTTGCCTGGACACCTTTCTCTTCTTTATGCAGCATTCGTGTGACTAAAGTTGATGGGAGAAATCACATAAAGAAGTCTTCGTGTCTCAATGTGAACAACTTAGAAAGACAAAGAAAAGCAGTGCTGGTGCTGGATACAAATGTTGAAAATAGAGAGAAAAACAATAATAACCTGTTCAATAACTTAAGTTTCTGTTCAGTCAAAAAAGTGGCAACGACAATGCCACACAACATATCTCAATAAGACTGTCAACTTTAGCAATTTAGGCTGTATAAACTGTGTAAATGTTACCACTCACAAAAAGGACAATATTTATCACTCATGCCCAAACTCTATAGCCTAACACATAAATGTAGATGTATTATGGTGGTGAAGAATACTGACAGATGTTTGAAGTAAAAAAGAGAATAGAATGGTTATGTCATTTTAAGAATAAATAGAAGTCAGTTTGCTTGATACTACTACCAAAGCAAACTACATGTAGCACAGTGAACTGATTCTGACTTGAATGATAGATTTAACTCATGATAAATTGCTTTCATACATAATTTCTACCACTATTGTGGAGGATTATACAGATCAATATTCTCAACTGATAACATGATGTGCTTGTTTGCTTTGAGGGAGCTGATCAAGTAACCAAACAATGTGTGTGATGTGTGGTATCCAGCTGATGTCATCTGTGAGATGTGGATGAGTACAAGTCCATTGTGTTTTCCTGGTCTGTGAAAACAGTCCTCAGACAGTGGGATGGGAAACTGTGTTGAAAGACAAACTAGCATTGGCAGGTGAAGGACACGTGTAGGCTCACACAGAGACTGCGAATGCACACAAGGGGCCTCAACACAGCAAATAAAACCCATCATAGAGCAAAGACAAAAGCAGCATGCAATGATAAACAAAACATTTTTAAATTAGAGTTTAGCATCCACATTCAATATCCTCTACATGTAGTTGAGTCCTTTTTTTCATGTCAATTAAATATTAGTATTTTCTTTGTGCCATAGTCATCATAAAGAAAAAATAAAACTACTGGTAAGTCACAACAAGAATCCACAACCTGGGTTAAAGTTGTGAAAAAGGTATACAGCGTCAGGAAATAGTGTAAATGGGATATGAAGAACAAGTTCACAGTGGAAAAGTATATAAGTCACAACCTGTTTCTTTATCCATAAAAGGCCTCATGTTTGTGTAAAGGATGTTGGAATGTTGACAACTAGGTCTACAGGACTCCCGTTCTGGTATAGAAAAGGTGGAATTCCAGGCTTCAGAAACCCAGCAATCAATGGAGTGCGTATAGAGCATTCTTAATGCCAGAAACTTAACAGAAAATATCACTTGTATTAACTATCAACCACCATTAATAGCCAGTCTGAGGAAAGGTGTGCTAACAGTATAGTTATAGAATAAGGAACATTTCATATTAATTGCACTTTCTTCCAAACACAACCTTGATAGGAATGTCATAATAGGCTGTAAATGTGTTACAACAAAAAGGCAAATATGTTAATACATGTACATAGGTATGGTATAAAGGGTATTTACAAGATATGTAATCTCCAAGCTACATCTTGAACACTTGTCATTCAGATTTGTAAGGGTAAAATTGACAGGATAATTATCAGCTATGATATATACAAATGAAAGTTTCAGACAACTCTTTGTAAAAATAAAATGCTAATTGAGTTAACTATTCTGAAAAAAAACCCAACCCAAAACCAACACATCCTGATGCTTTCAATTATAATGTTTATCTCAATTTGACTATGCTGCTGACATCGAAAACAATATCAAGGACTTCAATGTAGCTTCATGTTGACAAATAATTCTACACAGTTAGTAATAGAAGTATCAATTCAATATTGGAAATCTAACAGTAACAGTGAACAGAAGTTTGTAGCACAGCATACTGTGCACAATACAAAAACATTAATTATCATAAACATTACAATTTTTGAAAAAGTTGGTCACCACACCTCTTTGAATTCCATTTTCTTAGTTACACAGCTGATATTTCACCCTGCTAGCAGTCCTAAAAAATTGGGTGGACAAGCAGAATTCCTTCAATTCATGTAATGGAATTTGAAAATAATTATATTGTTTTCCAGATGCACAGTATGTGCTGCTCTCTAGATCTGAGCAAAGAAAACATTCAAACTCTAAATCAGATCCACACATTCAAATGTTAATGGTGTTTTCTGTGTAAGTTCCAATTAGGCTGAAGGTAAAATGTTCTTCTATTGTGATAAAAACAACACAAAAAACACAAAACCCATCTACCATGTAAACTACATGTTAAAAAAATACATTGAATCAATACATAAATTAGATAATTGTAACTTGGTGCGAAGTGCTTTGAAAGTTATACGGTTAACGAATATTACCCTTTTGTACAACAAAGTCGCTTATAATTATTGAAAGCAAAATGAACAAGTGAGAACCACCAATGTCCTTTGTCATTTAAAAAAAGATACAGAACGAAGTAATATGGAATGGCATGACATGAAACGCTTATAGGACATTTTGTTTAGTCATAAGAAGAGCATTAAAATTCAGCAGCTGAAATGCTTTTTAACATCATAACACAACTTCTGGAGCCAAAAGGTCCAACTAAAATTACACATAAAACCATATCTAGTAAGAAAATTGGCTGAATAAAAAAAACAACCAAACCAAACCAGACTGAAAAAGTAGTACTCAAAATAGACTAAACTTCAGGCAAAACAGGAAAAAAATAAAAATAAAAGAATGCACCTTGGGTAAGTAAGCTAGTGAATGTAAGATCTTGGTGTGTTACTTATGAAAAGCTTAAGATACATTTCTCCTACTCCTGACTCCAGCTATTGCCAAATACAAGGGTGCAACAATAAGAATATTTGCTCTGACAAAGGATGGAAAAACGGCCCCTATCACTTTGACAACTTTATAGAAACATGCAAATAGCATGCTCTTAAAACACAATGAGTACTCCCATTTGTTCAAAGAAGGTTGTGAGTCGATGAGCACTGGTGAGACTTAGATTAAACAAAAACACTGTTGGGTGAGAGTGTTCTTTAGCGTTCTTACATGATGCTTAACAAGAGACACAGACCACTCAAATGTGGCGCACATATTACTGCGAATATTTTCATACTATATGTGCAATGACCATGCTTAAAATCTTATCCAGACCAATTTCTGTTAGAGAATGCTTCGCTTAGGCATTAGAAACAAACACTGTGTATTATGTTTAAAAAGTATTTAAAAAGAAGAATTTTAAAATGAACATCCGAAAATTGATTCTTGTAAGATATGTGTCATTAAATGCATGAGTACAAAAAGTTTACTAATGCACTGTAATAAAAGTAATGTACAAATAACATGGTGAAATGACTGATACAAAACCAAGCTAGAGTAAAAATGATATGAATCATTATTGTAAAACAAAGAGGAGAGTGACTATGCAACAGAATTAAGTCAAGTTGATTTGTGTCAATGCAAAATATGTCTATGCCAAAATAGAAGACTGGTCATTTAATTGACTTGGTATCATTGAGTTACTATGTGTGAGAGAATCTAAACATTGTTGTTGCACTCCTGTGTAATCACAACTCAGTCATGAGGGTGACTTTCCTCTCCACTTTCTTGTCTGACACCATCCAAGGAGAAATCTGGCCACTGCTGGTGTTGTGGGAAGAACTGCCTACCTCTGAAGGGGCTCGGTCAATGGACACAACTTTGCTGATGGCTGTAGTTTTGGCTGATGTTGTTTTTCTAGTCACCGGGTCTGTCCTAGTGAAAGAAGTTTCCTGTGAAGAGTCAAACAGGCTCAGTTAATGTCTACAATTTTCATCACGAAGACTTGACTATTGAATAGGAGAGTAATCTCATGATGCACACAATGGTTAACAATTCCTCTTTAGGAAAGGTAAAAAGCATAAATGAAACAAAAAGGATTGATAATACAAAACAAGAAGTATAAGGGGCTTCATGTAATGAATGTAGCAAAATATACACTTACAAACATTTGCTTTTCCCCCCCTTTGAAACATAAATATCCCTAATTTGTTTTGAAAGTTGCATGATAGAGCTCAGAACTTCGACATCAACGGAATTCAATCAATGTACAAAGTAAGCCTAAAAACTTAGTACACTGGCAAGGATGTTTCAAGATGTTCTTATCCATTCTTCACCATTATAGTTATAGATTACATCTTTTAAAAAGGAATTCAATCAATACACTGCCATAACTTTTCATTTTCCTGTAAGATCTAGATACTGAACTTTGAAACATAGACAGACAAACAAAAAAACAAGAACACAGCTGCCTCACTTTAACTGCTACATATTTCTTACACCTGACATGCTCAATGTCAAGTTGTATAATCTCATGCAAGTGCAATTTCGTGATGTGTAAAAGAGCAGTACAGTGTTCCAGTCATCATGTTACGAGAGCCATTGAGACAAGACAGGAATGAGGTGACAGAGCACAGTGTGGAGGTGCTCATGCATACATGCACATGGATGGATTGTGGAGCAAAACAAAAGGAAGCAAACATGCAATGGCAGGCACACAACAGCTGACACAACTGCACACAACATCTAGTCCACTCTTCAAGACACCAAAGGATACAGTGATTTACTAGATGAGAAAGTAAACATGATTTCACAGACAAAATGTCGTTTCATGGAGATGGCTTTGAGTTGCCTATGGCATTGGAAGACACCGGACTATGAAAGGTGGGAATGAGGAATATGACACCTCCCATAGTCCTATATCCTCAACTACTGAGAAGGGGTAGGGACATGAAGCCAATAGCAGGAATCACTACTCACGCATGCAACCCTCTACTTAGAGCCTTAGCCAAAAGGGGTTGGAATTATGCTAGCGCAAAAGAAGTAAAGAGACATTTAGAAGAGCTGAGATAATGGGGAGGGACAATTAAGTAAAAAGGCGAAGAGATAATGCAGTTAAGAATTGCAACAATTTTGTATACCAAAATAAAAACAAAAGTTCATTCTTTTAGGAAGCTGTCATTTTGAAAGGTATATAAAGGCAGATGTGAGTAGAGGCTAGAGGTTGCTGGCACGGCTGTCATGCAGCAGTGAGAGGCCGAGGGTAGATGTGGTGCGCACACTTACAACAATTGTCACGCTGGTCTCACTTTCACCAGACTTGGCTCCTGGAGACACTCCTCCCTCCCGCGGGGTGGGGGAGGGTGGAGGAGGTGGCCGCGACCTCTTGCTGCTGGGGGGTCTGTTGGGGGAGACGTCCTCTCGCTTGGAAGGAAGAACTCCACCAGACGCATAAAATCTCGGGGCAGGGAGAGGGGGCTTTGCTGGCTCCACCTTTTCTTCTTCTTTTTCTTCTTCTTCGTCCACATCCCCAGCAAAGGGGTTGAGGCTTTCTGAATCAGTATCATCATCGTCAGACGAGAAAGGATTCAGAGATTTCTTAGCACGGCCATCCTCCTTGTCAGTGGGAGCATCACTCAGAGCGTCCAAAGACCTATCCATAGACCTGTCCAAGGAAGAATCCATTGACCGGTTGGCCTTGGACCTCAGGGAGGTCGACTTGGCTGCACTGAAGGTGGGTGGGTTGGACGGCCGGTCAGGCGCAAAGGGGTTCAGAGAGGATCTACTGGAGCTGGGAGGGGGCTGGGGTGGGTCCGCAAACACATCATCAGAGGAGCTTGCGATGCGAACTTTAGGGGGAACAGGGGGTGCCACAGACTCTGACTTTTTGGGGGGCACGATTGGCCGGAAGGCGTTGGGGTCCACAGACGATTGCCTCTTGGCAGGGATGGGCTCTGGTGCCTTGCGGGATGGGGAGGGCTGGGTTGGGGCCATGTTCTTGGGGGAGGGAGCTCTCTCCTGTGTGTATGGGGGTGGTAGTGGTATTGGCAGGTGGGGGAGGGGGAGTGGTGGTCAAACAGCGAGATCAGACAGAAGTAGAGGGAAGAGTTGTCCATAGAAAAAGAGACAAGAAATGTGAAAATAAAACAAAGGTGTAGTAATAATGTGGAGAGGAGGAGAATAATCTTCAAAACAAAAAAGGAGAAACTTCTGGCTTACAGACTTCAAATCCATGGTAGAATTCCTGAAAACATTAGGATACAATTTTACATGTACCTCTACTTTGGGGAGAAAGGTAAGCATTTATTTTCATTTTCACTTGTGCAAATCTTTAAAATTGTATTTCATTTAGCTAGTATTGGACTTCCAGTCTATGAGTATGTATTGCTTTGTCATGATTATGAGTCCTTCGTTTTTATATCATGATTTCATGGAGGGTTAAGGATGGAAGAGAAAATGTTAATGTGCACTGTCATTGAAGACTTGGATGGTTGTGCTGTGCAATGGCAATGGTATTTACAAGGGTGATTATCTGATTTCTATGTTTTTCTTTAATCATAGCATGACACATATTTGACAGAGGAGAATACTTAGGATATTGGGTTGATTGAAACATGAAAGAATAGAAAAGTAATACAAGTAACACTTTACAGATTATCTTCATTGAAGAGCAATATCATAAGCTTTACTTGAAAAGCCTACTTGGAAAGCAAAAGCAACTGCATATATACTGCTTTAAGACTTTTTTCTTTCACCCCCCTCTTTTGAATTAAAAAAACATCAAACTTTCTTACTTTTACTCTGTTCTGTTGGTATTAATGAAGGATCTACAGGATAAGCAAAGCTTTTGAGGGTACAAAGAACTCCAGAGTAAAATCATGTTCCCTCAATGTAAAAAAAGCAAACAAAGATGATTGAAAAGAAAACACATGAATATATTTAAAGCTTGAAAGCTACAGACTATCAAAGAGATATGATGCTAAGAAAATACCCATTGATTCTGAAAGCATTTTGTTTAAGCTTTTGTGAACATAACAAATGAACTGCTTCTAAAGTATTGACACTGAACAACACTCTATCATATATGGCCTGTAGTGTTTACACAGGAAAATGAATTGTTCAAAATGGATAATATGAGTAATGAATAAACAAAGGACTTCTATGTGCACAATACCATAGATGACAACAATCAATATGAATTTTACACAAAGATACATGTACACTTAGATAGAAGTTTACATGTTAATGATGAGCAAAAATCAACAGCTTAACTTTCTGCACCACAATCAAAGAAAAATCTAGAGTTGAATTGATACATGACAATACTCCAAATTGATAGTAAGAATATGAATCGCCTGAGTCTGACTTAAACTTAGTGAAAGATGATAGTTGTATATTGGTACTAAGATAATTTAAAAAAATAAAAGTTTACTGTAAATAATAGAGAAGTCTGTGTGAACTAGCCCAAGGACTGTTGTAGCTAGAAGAAGCCAGTCAGACAGTGTTGTGGAAGTACTTACCTGAGAGAATCCCTTGCGGGGTGAGGTGGGGGGCAAGAAGACATCACTGCTCTGACTAGGGCTGCGTCTGACCATGTCGGAGACATCAAAGCTCTTATTGTGGCCACTCACAGACTTGGTGCGGACAGCCATCCTGTCAATACTACCACAGGCTAAGGGGTCAGGGGCTGCGGAAGATTTGTGCGAAGACCGAGGCCGCCTGCGCTCTACCCCACTGCCTGCTGGCTCGTCAACACTAGCCACTCGGGATCTGCGGTCAACACTGTTAGCATAGCGGGCTTTTCGCTCGGCTGTGCCACTGGATTCTGACATGAGGCGACTGGTAGAGTGTGAGGGGCGGTCAAAACTGTTGTCAGCATCACCAGACCTTGGAAGGCTGTCGTAGCTGGAGAGGATACACAGATTTAAGATTCTTGCTTCATCATGTTTGAAATTCAATTGATGACATATCAAGATCATTATTTGCTAGCTGACAATGAGATCACTTTCCTAATACTAACTGTAAGAATATCACTAGTGTGTAGGCTTCCTATCCTAACCACTAAGACAGACAGGCAATGCAAAGGTACACACTAGTTTGCATTACAAGAAGTCTAAAAGACAACATGCTAAAGCACAGTGAACTCACCCATTACTGACAGAAAGACTGGGATTGTGGGACTTTGAGCGTTCCATTCTAGGCCTCCTCTCTTCATCACCAGAGCTGAGTTGAGGACAAGAATTCAGAAGGTAACTTGAGTTGATAGAGACAATAACACAAATACATACATGATAGCAAAAATGTGGCTAATTTATGAGGGTTTAGTCTCTCTTTAGAGAGTTAGTAAGACAAATTGTTAGACTTCCTAATTAATAGTTGCTGGATGTAAACTGATTGTGTTACATATGATTGATTATGAGTATCTCATCCTTTTTTTAAACTATAAATGTCAAGGAACAATAGCATACATGGTCATAACATAATTCTTTACAGTTGTCTTTGAAAAAGAGCAACAAAAATACCTTTTTATCCTCTTTTCAAATAGTCAACATGAAGATATGTATATTCAATATTCTGTGCAAATCAATATCTGACTTCATAGAAAGCTAGAATTTTCTCCCTAGAGTAAATCCACTATAAAAGGCAACAGCATAAGGTTTCATTTGTAATAATTTATGGCCTAAAACATTTCAAATTACTTTGATTGTTTAGTGTTAACATTTGTGAAGCTCTTGCACTGTCTACTGACCAGTGAACAGCATGCCTCTATCACATAGGAGGGGAGGGGGACCATGCAGGTAATTTTCAATAAACCTTGACATAAAGTTTTTGACAATTTGTACATTTCAGTAAACAAAATATCAAAGTTATACGCATGCATGTATACTCATTTATATTGTTACAAGTATTTGACATAAGGTTATAGCTTTTTGTACTGACAAAAGCAAGACACGAACAAATCACCACTATCAACTACTATTGCACAATAATTGGTTAGACGTTATTAGATACATTTAGATTTTGGTTTATCTTAGGGAACTAAAGAACAGCCATCTGAGGCTTATTTAGAAGTTATTTTTCAATACATAGATGTGAGAAAAAGACATGGTCATCAGTTAAAGTCTACAAACTACATGATTGAGGAGTGAAGGAGGAGGGGGAACCCTAATTAAAAATCAGCAAGCAGTCACACAAACATGCTGTGTATAATTGACCATGGATTAGATAAATTGGTAAAGTAGCACATTGTACTAGTACAGTTGTCTCCCGCTAAATGCCCACCGCATATTGGCCCGGTTCGTCTAACTGCCCGCATTTTTCTTATATAATTAGGCCTGTAATTACCCGCTGCCTGCTGATGAACTCTGCTTAAATGCCCGTCGATATGAGTGAAGATGGTGAACAATGTACCCGATGCGAGATGTAACAAAGCGCTATAGCTGATTTTCTGCCCACCAGGCACTCCCTGGTGGAGTAATAAAACCTGCAAGGTGCTTCCAGTGTCTTACATGATGCTTAGGGCCCACCCCAACACTAATCCGAAGGTGTGAAACCTGACATGCACGCCTTACGTTGGCCAGTCTATGGTTGCGCAATCCTGTTGGCCTGACTGGAGTGGCCAGATAGATGAATTGATCTGATTGGCCCTCATCGAATGTTCATCCAATCAATGACAGGTTTAACTTTCCAATCTACTCTCTGCTGAGACTGAGACACAGAGAAACATTCGTCGTTTTATCTCATCATTCTTTCTCAATCATATCTAGTAGACCATTCACATCGTTAAGACCCACACAAATGACAACAAGCAGCGAGTTGTGATTATGGGTGAACTTTTGAAGCAGGGGAAGACAGGAGAGGCAAACTTTACAGAAATTGGAAAACTCTTTGCCATTGGCAGGAGGACTGTAGTGAGAATATCCTGCTGTACGTACACGAAAGCCTAAAATAAAAGATCAAACAAGATTCAAGACAAACTGGAGATGGATGCATGTTTAAATCTTCCGGTTTTGAGAATCAAGGTGACGGAATTGGCCCCCAAACTAGACTGCTGTGTACAACCCAACGGCTGGAGACTACTGTAGTAGTAAAACACTCTCATTGGTAACAACCATGCAAAAACTTTACATCTTCTTTAAATTGATGCAGATATTGTAAAAAAACGAAGATTAAGCCATGATTCAGGTACCAAGGAAAACAAATAATTGGGGCTTGTAGTCTACACTGCAGATTCTTTCATCAGTGCAAAGTAATCACAGCAAATCATAACGGGGTGAAGGTGTTTTAAACAAACAAACAAAAACCTAAACTAAAAAAACCAGCCCAGTATGTGTATGTATCCAAATGTATTACACCAGTTTTTCCAATCCGGTGGTCATGCAAGAAAGAATGTAGATTTCGACAAAAGAATTAGTAGATATATTCTACTATCTGATCAGGTCAGGTATCATGAAATATTATTTTCATACATGAAAGGAAAGAAATGCTCATGATCTATTAGTGATATTTTCATGAGACTTACTTCAACCTGAAGTGTTATGCACAGCGTTGGCAAAGATAACTGTACAAGCAAAGTTATGTTGGTAAGCATTTAGTACAAGGGCAGATGCAGGGTATGAAGCAGATACTGCTGTATGAACTTCTACCTTTCTTCTTCTTCTTCTTCCTCTTCTGGTTTTTCTTCCTCTTTGTCCTTTTCTTCTTCCTTCGATTCCTCTGGCTTCTTATTCTTCTCTGCTTTCAAAGATTCATTTTCATCTTCACAACTTTTCTCAACACTGATGATAAGTGAGAAGAAAAAACTTAAATGAAGCCCCATGGTGCAACAAAAAGGAAAACAAAAAAAGCAAAAAATAATAAATGGAAGAAAACAAAATACATGGATGTAGCAGGACAATGTTGAACAGAGTAGAAACCTATGCCTGTGGATAGACTGGTTGTTATATCAAGTAAAGCTCATTACAATAAAAAGGAACTTGCATTGTTGTCAATAGGATTGAAAGCTATAGGTATGATGAATGATAATCTATATGCATTTACAATAGAAAGACAACTTGGTGGTTGACAAATGAAAATTTTCTTTGATTCATGCTCACCATTACATTGGTAATTCTCTCTTCTTTTTTTAGCTTCCAAGTTAAAAGTCTCCTTTTCATGAAGTTCACTACAAAGATTTGTGTTTTTATCAGTCTTGATGCAATGGTTTTCAAAGTATGAAAGAATAAAACTGTTATTATCTAACCCATCTAACCCTAGTTTACCTGCCCTTAGAATGGAAGAGATTAGCAACATGAAAGAAGAAACACCCATCACAATTAAACTTCAGCATGTAAGAAGGGGAATCACATCTAGGCAAAACAGTGGGGTTTGGTAAACTGATGGACAATAGGAGACGTGAAATACCAACATCACCAGGACACGAGTGTCACACGTGAAATCACAGAGAAAGCATTATCCACAGCAAACACAATGACTGAGTCCTTTTCAAATTCTTCCCAAGTGAGTAGCTCTAGGTACTTTTGGGTTATCACAACACAGACTCGAACAACTAACAAATATTTTTAAAAAAAGTGTGAAAACATCACAAACCGTTTGAAGGATTCCTTTTCTTCACCATCTTTCCCTGGGAACAGAAAAGGTAAAAAAAACATAAGGAAATGCTCATGGTGAGCATGAACATGTCAACCACCCCCCCCCAAAAAAAACCAATATAATCTTTGCCTTTTTGTTGTCCTCCCTACATGAGAGCAGTATACATGTACTCAGATCTCTTTTGATGTCAGGTAAGATGTACAATAAGAAATGACATAATTTGCCTTTTCAGAAATACCTGGTGATTTTCAGGAAATATACAAAGATACATTACAGTAACATTTTTAATTGAAAAAAAAGGGGGAACAAAAGAAACCAGGTTTGGGGAAGGGAAAAGAAAATGCTGACATTTCCTCTCTTTACAATCTTTTCCCTCCTTTGTAATGTGAATTATCACAAGAAATTATTTCTGCATCAAACATGAGCCTTTACAATTATCATTTCCTATTGGTTAACAAATTGTGGGATTGGTTTGACAAGGTTTACGAACTTCCACAGAATAATATGTGTCTATGTATGTTACAGTAAAAGAGTAGTAGATTAGTCACAAGAGCAAAGAACAACTTACCTGAAAACACTTTACCATTACATCAAGAATTAACAAAATTAGCAAAAGAAAGAAAATTCGGTATATTGAAATAGACATGAGATTATTCTATTATCAGTCATCAAAGTTGTGAGGTGTGAGTGTCAGTCCATCTAAATTGAGTATAGTTTGGTCTTGTCATCATTGGATGTAGACAAATAACAGAAATCAAAGAGATACATAGGAAGTAAATTACAATTCTGTTACAAATCTGATGTGATCATGGAAATGGCACACAGCAGAGGATTTTCTGGCACCACAAGAACTAATAGGTAATGTTAGCACAGAAATCTAGCCAGTAAACGATTGTCTAATGAGTATATCTGTAGAGAATACATTGGAGATATCCCATCCCTGCTTACAGAGATTCATTGTGTGCATTATCGAATACAAAGAAAGGTTGACAATCATCTTGACTTTGCAGCTATATCTGAGTTCAAACTATGTGAGCTAAGCAAAACAGACGATGACTAACTGATCACTTTTGTGTTCTTTGCAACACTTTTATATACAGTGTCCAACATGTGATAATAATATTCTGTAAAGCGTATTGAGCTAGCCTTTGGGCCACAGAATGCACAATGCACTATACAAATGAGAATTGTTATTATTGTTCTTACTAATAAAGTCTAGTATTTGTGTGTAAGTGAATGAGGTGAACCAATGAGGGAGGAGAGAAGGGGAAATGAGAAATTGGTGATGAAACTATTGACAAAACTGTCTGATTGATTTCTTACAAAAAATGTCTTTGCTTCTCCAACAAGCCATCTATATATCATGTAACTGTTGAATGATGACTGAGAGTTCAAAGTTTCAAATGTTGGACCAAATGATTTGTTCTCTTTTCAGAGCACTTATTCAATACAAAGATTATAAAGGTGCTTTGTAATGTCCTTGGACACATTGCAATTGTTAAAAGATATATTGGGTGCAAGTGTTGGTATAATTGTGAGATGTCTCTATCTACAGTTAGGGCAAAGAGAAGGAGAGAATACATGAAGACAAAGAGCAGTGTGGGGAAAATGATGTGTAAACCTTTCTGATGATCTTCTTCCATTTTGGCTTTGAGGATATTACATTTCAAGTTCTCTGGAGGGATGCTGCCTGCACCGCCCGAGAATTTGATTTGGTTGTTTTGGAAAGTGTTCACATCTTTCCGTTTCACAGGCACAGGGGCGGACTCATCCAGGTTCTTCATCTTAGCTATTGCCCTTTCACTTTCATCTGAAATAACACGATGACATGGGTCAGTTCTAATAGTCAAAGTTATTACCATACCAGTCAGATGACGTCACCTACTAATGCTCTAAACAAGTTTGTGAACAATGTATACATTATCAATTTCACGTGTGACGCTACTCAATGAAACTTTCCTACATATTCATCTCATACTAAAATATTACATTGAATAGAAGGTTAAACAGCCAGGAATTAATAAACATGGAAAAAGATCAGATTCTTTACAAATCTTGTTGCACTATTTCTTGTGTCATGAAGCATACAAAATCATTCATAAACAAGCTGAGTGAAAGAGACAGCTCCTCCGCATGACCTGAAACTGTTGAAACTTGCCATCAAGTGACATGTCCACTATAAATAGTCCACAGTGCTAAATATACTCAAACAGACCTTTGATGTTGATGTCAGATGGAGTAGCTTTTCTTCCATTGGCAGCGGCCGCCTGTCCCTCCCCTGATCCTTTCTCCAGGGCTGATGACTTGATGAGAGAGTCCAACCTAACCAAGATGACAGTAACAGAGTTTTGATACCCAGTAACAGGGGTGAAAACATGAAACTCAATTTTTCAAAAGTTGCCATTGGTGATGTATGAAAAATGGGTCAATATTTTCCTAATTTTCCGTATTTTTAAAAACCAGAAATTATTTTGCCAACAGTTTTGAAAAGCGGATTTCTGCAACATGCCGGAAAACTTTGACTCTTGCCCAGTACTCAATCAAACCATGTAAGCACAGAAGGTAATATTTTTGCTGTATGGTAAATGAGTCATTATACTATTATACTATTATACAAGGATGAAAAAGATTATTTGAATGTGAAAAGACAAAAGTCAAATATTTCCTATTCCCCCTGATGAGCTCATGATGACAAAGATCAGTTTACCTGTCCATGGCAGAGGCTGAAGGTTTGGGTGCAGGCTTGGGTGTGGGCTCAGGGGGATCCACTGAGGTGGACTTGGTGCGTCGGGACGAAGGCTTGGGAGGCCGAGGTGGAGGGCTCTCAGGTGTCTGAGCTGTGGACCTTGATGTGGCTGTGGTAGAGGTACTGTTTATAGAGGCCCTAGAACTGTCTGGGACAGCATCAAACGTTGTCTCCACTGAGGCTTTGGTGGCAGCAATAGCAGCACGTCTGTAGTGGGAGGTCAAAGGGCAGTGAAGGTGGGGGGCAACTGGATCTCATGCAAAGTACATGCACAGTGTCAGATAAAAATAATAACCTATGTTCAATATCATTTTCTACCTTTTTTTTTTATTCAACATCATATGTTTTGTGCAACAACACTTTCGATAAAAGCTATACATTCAAACGTTTCATTACAATTTTCATATGATTCAACCAGGGAAAATCTTTTACAAGTGTCATGCAAAAAAGAGAAGATTCACGTAAGAATATTTGTTCCATGCACGTTGAAACCTAACACTGATATTTGCACTTACTTGTTTCTCTCCTCTTCTAGCCTTTTCTTCTTATCTGCTTCCTTCATAATTCTTTCCTCCCTCTCCTTCCTCTCAAAAGTTGGTCTGCGAGAGTATCTGTGGCTAGGTTTACGTTCAAACTTTACACTGCGTCGAGCACGGTTCATTGTAGCGGTCTGGTACTCTGTTCGACCACTGGAAAAACAAAACAAAACTGGGCAAATTTTCTTAAAAATAATTCAATAACTTTCTATGGCAGGATAAAGTTGTTTTTCCTTCTATCTAACTGTAATGATTCCTAAAAGTATGGGGTTTCACAAGAACAAACACTCTGGTGGACTCTTCCATTTCTGGACCTTTTAAAACATTTTCTTGTTGAAGTTCTTGTTGAAGGTATACACATTTTATTCTGTTGAATGTTATTAAGACTACTGTAAATACCCTGTCATTATGGTTATACAGGAGACCAAAGAACAAAGATGGAGAGATGACATCAAATGATAGGGAGCTATGTGGCTAAAGATGGAAATGGAGACATTTCGCAGAGGGATACTTGAGGTGGGACACAGCCTAGTACAAGAACAAGAAAAGTGTTGACACTCCTAGTGAACTATCTAACACTAAATCTCTTTGCTATGAGCTCATTGAATCAGATTTACTTGAAGTTGATTGCAAGATGTGCAGCCTACCTATATCTAAACCTAGAGCCCATGCGGAAGAAGTTTTGTTTGGCTGTCTGTCCCTTGACAGGTCCTTTGAGACGGAAGAAAGCATGATGCTCCACAGCACATTTCCACAGGTGCTTGCAGGCCTTCTCTGTTGTACAGCGGAACTGGAACGAGTGGTCTTGACTGTGGCCCTTTACAAAAAAAGTTTGTTCTATTAAAGGATATGATACACAGGTAAGTTTCTAAATGAACAACAGTCCGAACTAGTAATTTGCTGTAAGCAACTAACTGTTCTAATGGTCACTTTTCATCCATGACCACTGGGGGCTGTATTGGATAGATTCGATTTAAATGTGATATCAGTTTTGGCTTCGGTCAATTAAAACATGCAGTGCAGAGCAATTTCAGCCATGTTTTCCGTTGTTTAAAAAAATATTTGAAATCTTTGAAAAATCACAGTTGTGTAGAGTGGTTGACCAGTAAGAGAAGTTTGTAATTCCATTTTATCAACCAAAGACAATACAATCAATTGTCACTATAAATCATTTTCAATGGGAAGAACACGTCCTAAACTTTCTTACTTGATCATCGTCCTCAACAGCAACCAACATCAGCTTTTTGCCCTTGAAGTCCAGTTTGGTCAACTTTGGCCTATTGAGAGCAAAAGACAATTTATAGTTAGTTACACAATCTGGATCAAACTATTTGGCCTTACTGAAAATAAAATACTGAGTAAAGAAAACAAAAAAGGTATTATGAGCAAAATGCACTATCCAATTGAAAGCAATGTTTGGCATTAAATTCTGAATTTTACTAAAATGTTTGGGTTATCAGCAAAGATAGCAATTTTTACATTGGCAAGTATGTTTTCTAACTCAGAACTCAATAGTCTTAGCAGCTTAATTTCCCTTCCATATTAACAATGTCTTATCAAACAGCCGGTGGCATGACATGCACAATGAATGGGGACTTACCAGAAGAAAAGACCAATTTTTTGAGCACCTTCAAATACTAATATCCCTGTTGGAGTGAGGCCTAGACTATAAGCCTGTTCATCCCTTCCCTGTCAGACAAATAAAGAACAAAACATCAGATCCGTATATATGCCTAGAAAGAATAACAAATCAAGACAAAGCACAAATTCAAGAACATGCACACGATAGATCAAACAGTTTCCTTATACATGTTTTGTCTTTGAGTTGCAGAAATAATCTGAAAAATGTATCTCTTGTGACTTTGTCAAGGTGAACGTATCCCTATTGCAGAATGCATTATTACATGGGTAAAGAAGTTGTAAACCAAGTGAGAGCAATGACACAGAGAATGTGCTACCAACCATCACAGTATGCATGTCCACTCCATAGAGCTCCAACCATTTCACCTTGTGCAGGAATTGGACCTCTGCCTGGGCTGGAGTCTGACCACTGGAAAAAACATGTCACAAACATATTGCTTGGTTTTCCAAAGCATCTAGTGGTAGTTCATAATCATTTAACTGATGTAGGACAAAATGGATTCTGTAGGTTGCAACTGCAATTACACTCAAGTGAGAGCCGCCCACGTGTAACTATGGAAAAATGTTCTCTGGTGTTGCGTCAAAGACTTTTTGTTGTTCTCTTCTTTTAGTTGGCGACATTGTTCAGGGACTGAGTGATAGGCCAGGAGATAATAATATTGTCCCTCAAAACACATACTAGCATCTGTCACATCTCACCCTAATCCTGAGCTACCACTATGTGTTATTTCCTCTAAACAAATATAAGGAATTGAATAAGCGTCTGAGATATGGACGAATTTTATTCTCACGCAAGCCACATGATTGAACAAAGAAAAAAACTCTAAACCTTTGTCCCGCGAAACTGACAAAATGAGGGTTATGCTTGTATACATGTTTAGAGGAATGGTATATAGGGCATTCTAGGCCCTTAATTCAATGTGTTTAATGCCCATTTTATCAAATATTTGGTTCATTCCAATACTCTCTCAACTTAAAACAGGCATACTGTGGAAAATCAACCTGTTTGATGCTTTCACCTACCATAATCTTCCATTGTCTAGAGCTAGGTGCACTTTTAACACTTTTAGTAAGAAGTAGATGAACGTGTCGGGTATAATGGTAAATGATTGTGAACCTGTTGTCTGTAGAGACAACAGAGAGATTGGATTATATGTAAACCACAAAGTGAAATGACAAAGAAAATCTTTACTAGATGTGCTTGAACTCCTCAAAGATGTCAATCTCCAGGTCCTCTGACTGGCTGGGCACAAAGCGAAACTCTGACACAGTGCCTGGGCTGTGCTCATTGCGGTCATAGTCACCAAGTTCAGCTGTAGACACAAGGAAACAAGGATTGGAGGATTAGTTAGAACTACACATTGAATTGTCATTACGACATTGACAAAGATGACACAGTATGATGATGGAACTAAAGAGAACAAATAAAAAAGAAGCATATCTGATCACAGTTCTAATAATTGTTTAACAGTCTATTATCACAAACTTGATCAAAGAGAATGGCAAAAACTTAAACACTGTGCCTTTCTACATTTTCTCATTCTAACCTTACTAATGCTGTACTACTTGAGGTATGCTTCCTCTCTATGAAGACAGCCAGCCAGCCAGCCAGCCAGCCAGTCAGCCAGCCAGCCAGCCAGCCAAAGAAGTTGGTACAAATATTGCAAGAAATATCCCTTGCTTTGTGTTACAAATGTATCTGACAATCTGCCATTGATTAAATGGCACTATTCATCTTTTGAAAAGTCAGTGTCACTATGAAAGCACAGTGTAGTTTTATGATATATATAAAAGTGTGTCTTGTTCAACCTTTGATTTGCTGGTCCTGTGTGACAGAGCTAGAAGCTCCAGTCCTGCCTGTCCTTTGGTTTATTAGCTTTTAAATGCTGGTGTCACGACAGAGCTAGGACTCAGGGAATATGTGTCAACATACAAATGGAGTGTCACACTATTTTTCATATTCATATTTATATCCACGAGGCTTCATTTCTCACTCTGTTTTCCTACATGCAAGGAATAGTATGATGTATTGAACCAACCAAGATTCCAACGTTATTACTATTGGCAAGCAATCAAAGTAAACATTAAATAGGTTCACATTGTGACTGTGAGTGGATTAAACTATATGAAACAAGAAGAAGGCGAAGAGGAAGAGGAAGAAGAAGGAGAAGAAGGAGAAGAAGAAGAAGAAGAAGAAGAAGAAGAAGAAGAAGAAGAAGAAGAAGAAGAAG
>JAUELK010219671.1:0-10297 GCA_031471215.1 Gastropteron pacificum | reverse complement strand
TGTGTAAAAATAAATAAATAAAGATGCCATTTATATAATATAGCGCTTTTCCTCCGTATAGCTCAAAGTCAAAGCGCTTTACATCTATTACTCCCCCGACAGGCTACTAACGCATACAATGCATAACACATTACAAATATTGAACACAAGTACAGGCAGCCTGTCAGGCGCAGAAACATGTCTATAGCCGGGTACCCCGGGGAGAGAGAAAGGGGGGGGGGGGGTGAAAGAGAGCATACATGAATGATTATCTGCTTGATTTCATTTTTATCTTCAGGCTTTCCTTAATCGTCACAAAATGAACATTTTAATGTGTATGTTACATGTACTGAGCATACCAACAATACGACTACTACTACAATTCGCAACATTTATTATCAAAACTCATGATTGTCTCCCTTAGTTCCAAAGGTTTCAAAGTATTCTTCTGTTATCTCCCTTGATCCTAAAGGCTGTAAGTACTGTAACACACTTCTTCTCTTTTCTTTTCTGTCCGATCCTAATACATGTACATCATGTTTGTAATAAGATTGTACTCATAGGATCTAATTAATCTAAATTATTGTTTTAAACAATACAGACACACACACACATGAAAGTGTTGGAATCGCTTTGAACCTCCCGCAGATTGTTCCCCTGACAAGGGATCGATGCCAAGTCCGCCGGTTTCGAGATCTCGTGGAGGTATCGATAGTGCCCCAATCAGGTGGATGTGTATCGGGCGTGGCGGAATCGTGTCGGCAACATCTGCACGACGCTCTCGACGTGTGTCAGAGCTTTCGATTCAGGTTTCGTCATCATCATCATCATCATCATCATCATCGTCGTCGTCATCATCATCATCATCATCATTACCATCATCGTCGTCGTCGTCATCATCATCGTCGTCGCCGTCATCATCATCATCGTTCTCATCGTCATCAACATCATTATCGTCGTCGTCATCATCATGATCACCATCATCACCACCACCACCACCACCACCACCATCATCATCATCGTCATCATCACCACCACCGCCACCATCCTCCTCCACCTCCTCTTCTTCATCATCATCATCATCTTCATCATCATCACCACCACCATCATTATACACCCCCAGTATCCAGACGTCCCCCAACATCGTACTGGTCGACTACCCTGAGGAAGACAAAGAGTCCCACCACTCAGTGTACCAGGCTGTCCGCATGCAGAACCTGAGGAACATTGCTGTACACAGGGCACAGCGCTGTCAGGTGAGACAGAAAGACAGGGAGATAGACAGGCAGACAGACAGGTAGGCAGACAGGGAGATAGAAAGAACGTCAGAAACATTGCTGTACATAGGGCCAGGCAATGTCAGGTGAGACAGATAGACAGTCAGGCAGACAGACAGGTTAGACAGATAGAACCTCAGAAACAATGTTGTACACAGGGCACGGCACTGTCAGGTGAGACATACAGACAGGTGAGACAGACAGACAGTCAGACAGATAGAACCTCAGAAACATTGTTGTACATAGGGCCAGGCACTGTCAGGTGAGACAGATGTGTTGGTTACTTCAATACTTGGGAGCATTAGTATATATAGAGAGAAAAAGAGGGAGAAAGTGGGATTGAGGGTTTTGGCGTATGTGCACTAGTAGTATTAGTGGCGCTTATCTAGTGGTCCAGATACGGAAAAAAAACGAGCTTTCATGATTTCTGTCTGCCCACGGGCTGTAGTCAACTTTGTGACTTCTTTTCACACAAGTTCAAGCACCAGGGCTACAGAAACTGATGTGACATACACCTGGTTCAGTTCAGTCCTAAGTCATGGTTGCACATTGCAATCATAAATCTCTCAATGTTATATACATGTATCAATATGGGCAGCATCAACTCAACGACTGCATTGCTTGCACTTAGCAGTTATCTGTCACGGGTGGGTCTTGTGACTGCATTGTCCAATGGCATGAACAAGGGGCCAATTTGAAGGCCCTCCAGACTGCCATGGCTTTGTTGGTCTATTACTATGTGTCTGATCGCAACAACAACAACAACAAAATGTCTCTATCTGTCTGTCTCTGAAATGACAACGTTGTGTGTACTTGTTCGTTCAGGTGAGAGTGGATGCGGGCACAGCGATACCTGGCACTGACACAGCTGTGTTGTTTGTGGGGGGACGTGTGTTACTCGTGGACACAGCAACACGGCGACAACTGCAACACAGGTGAGGGAATGGTGCTGATGATGGTGGTAGTGGTGATGAAGAGGAGGAGGAGGAGGAGGAGGAGAAGTTCATGAGGAGGAGGAGAAGAAGCTCTGAAGGAGGAGGAGGGGGATGATGATGATGATAATGATAGTGATGATGAAGGTGATGGTGATGATGATGATGATGATGATGATGATGATGATGATGATGATGATGATGATGATGACTGACTTTGTTCATCTATTCTTGGCTTGCTTTTTTATTCGTGATTTCTAATGATGTTGATTATGGTGATGATGATGACGATAATGATGATGATGGTAATGATGATTCTCATACAACATCATGTCTCGTCACAATGGGGGGGTGGCCCCCCCCCCCCCCCCCCCCCAGGACTACTACCAGACAGTTGAGCCATGTCCACTCCGCCTACTACAACCAAACCTCCGAACAAGTCCAGGCTGTGACAGGTGAGACAGTACTCACACTTGCTACCTATGACATATATCTGCATTGCACAATTGCATGAACAAAGGGACCGTTGTGTGTAGTAGACCATCGAAAGAGAAAAGAGTCGGGGGGGAAAACATACACGTGGGACACGTAGTTGAAGTAGAAGAATAGACGCTCGTAGTGTTGTGCACGGCACGTGCGTGTTGTAATTTACGTTTAAAAAAAAATAGAAATACCCAGGTTTCAACCTGCCTTTAAGAGGTAAAACAATAACGTTCATAATTTATGAACGAGCTGCAAAAAGAAAGGAGAGAACCCTTTGACGACATTGGGTAACCTTAATCCCGTGTTATTACATTTGGTTGCTTCCCTCCCTCATGACTCCCCCTGGAAGGCAGTGTCTATTTGCACCAGCACTGGTGTTTGTATAATGACTACTCGTCTACTAAACTTCTCTACTTAACAAAACATCGTAGGTCTAGATCTTCTAGATTCTAGATCGCAATATATTATCTACTACCACTATCTCAGTATCATCTGTATTAATAATATCAACTATTTTATAGCGAAAAGAAGAAAAAAAACGCGCACTTAGGTGGGCGTCTCCTGAAAAACGCGCACTTAGGGGGGCGTCTCCTGGTGCAAATAGACACTCCGTATTTGGAATCCCCGTTGTATTAGTTGTAACGACATTTGGTCCTGATCCCGACGATGTCGATGCAACGGGGTTGCTGCACTGTAGGTAGATAACTGGAAGAGTAGACTACGTGACTGAAACAGCAACAGCAACAATAACCGGTATTGGTAATTTTGGTGGTCAATGTTTCCCTCAGTTGTATTAATAAAGACTTGTGTCTTGTTTTATAAGTGCCAGAAGTCCTTGACACCTTTGTGCACCTATACTACTGGTATTGTGTGTATTCACTGATGTTGATTGTGTGTGGAATTGTTCCCTGCAGTAGAGAAGCGTGTACATTGTTCTTCTTGAGAGTGCCAAGTACTTATTTCCGTTTGTCTTAAATTTTTAAAAGTTAAAGTCCAGCAAGCAACGGTTAGCTAGAGTTGGAGGACGTTGAACGAATAATGACCGGTATTCCTCATCATCAGTGGCGTCGAGAGGGGGGGGGGGGCAGCGCCCCGGGGCCCTGGGGTTGGGGGGGCCCGCGACTCGCGAACACGGGAGAGAGAGAAAGAGAGATAGAGAGAGAGAAAATATTGAATTAAGGCATAACAGGGCCCTGAGGTGATCGCTGCCCTGGGGCCCGACCCGGCTCTCGACGCCACTGCCAAGTACTTATTTTCGTTTGTTTTAAATTTTAAAAAGTTAAAGTACAGCAAGCAACGGTTAGCTGGAGGACGTTGAACGAATAATGACCGGTGTTCCTCATCATTTGTGGTCAAATCTAATAATCTCTTCGTTAATGTTTCCCCAGTCTCAGGTACTTACAGAGTTGACCCGTCCAGTCTGGACGTGAGTCACGTGGTGACCCCCCCTGCCACAGATGGTCAAGGAGTGTCCAGGACTACGTCATTGCGCCCATCCACTCAAATACGACTACAACAAAGTACGTGTACGATGATTGTCTCCCTTGGTTTCTCGATAAAATCCTCATAGATTTTGATGAAATTTGCTGTGCATATTCCAAGGCCGTGCGGGAAGCACATTTGAAGCGGGAAATTTCCGAAACGATATTTTTTGAAAATAAATGGGAAAATTTGCATCGACGACAAAATCTTTCAAACACTTTGTGATTTCACGCTTCTCGCCTAAATTTTATTCTGAAAATTCACAATGCACTATCTGACCAAGAAAAGGTATAAATGCTAATCAATCTCTTTAGTTTACGTTTCTTCCACAGCGAAATACTATAAATAGAGGTTTGTCTTCGCACACGTTAAGCCACTTTGGGCAGAACTTTAAAAAACAAAGTACATATCATTTCGCCAAAACGTGTCTATATAAGAGCAGGGAGTATATGGGACTGGGAAATTACGAGTGTTTGGTACTCAAAATTCCATCGTGGGCACACCTACCTGGCCGTCTGCACACATCCCACTCGGAGCCAGAGACCAAAACGTGCAAATTTCGCGGCTTTGTTCAAAAACAGGGTGTTTCGGAAGCAAATGTCCTTAAAAAAACTACATGTACATGTAATTGTAATACAAAGTAGGGCCTGGAGAAATCAAAGACAGAACAAACCACTATCACTATCCCAGCGTTACAAATCAATGGCCATTTATGTAACAGGTCCTCTCTGTGGCCGTGTAGTCTTCTGTTGCCATCAGTTCTTTTAGTCTATGCCTCAAGTCTAATTCTGTTCTACTTTGGACCTCAAAAACAACAACTGACAACAGTGCAGCCCCGTTGTATCGACATCGTCGAGACAAGGACCCAAATGTCGTTACAACGGGGATTCCAAATATGGGGGGTCGGGAGGGAGGAAATTTAAATTTAAAGCAACCAAATTTAATAACACTTCACACGGGATAAAGGTTACACAAGGTCGTCAATGGGTTCTCCCCTTTCTTTTTGCAGCTCGTTCATAAATTATGAACGTCGTTGTTTTGCTTTTAATACATGTACACGTGGAACCCCCTTTCTGCACCAACAGATTGCAGTAATGCAGAGCAGACATCTCGAGGCACCAGATTCCGTGACGTGCTCTGCAGTGCCGACGCCATCTTGTCCAAGGGGGGTAACCTAACCATGTTCAGGGGCAATAACTTCTGGCAGTTTAGAAATGGCACCCAAGTAGACAGTGGTTGGGTGCTGTCTAGCTGGGCCATCGACGCTGTAGTGTGTACACCTAGTGTGGAGTGAATGAGGGGAGGACAAGCTAGCAGTGGCAAGGATAAAAGAATGCCGAAAGCGATGTGCAGTAAGGGAAAAGCCGAACATGTGAACTGTCTGGCAGGATGAGAAGATTATACAGCCAGCAAACAACCGGAACTATGACTATGACTATGAGTACGACGAATACTCTTCATTTCTTCTTCTTCTCGATCACCCAAATGGGAGCTCCAGTACTGATAGCGTAGGCGGCTGTCCTCTGCAGGTCCTCCATGCTACCATTGAGTTTTGTTTGCGTTGGTGTCTGTTCCCTCCACGTCTGATCTCTCAATGTGTTGTGAAGGGGACACGTCTGTAATAGATGTTCTGTTGTCATTGGCCCGGTTTGACAGGGACAGATGTCGGTTTGTCCAATTTTTAATTTTGTGTACAGGTGGTGGCTCAACCTGTTGTGGCCTGTTCTAAGTCGGAAGATTACCACTTGTTCAGATCATCTTAGGTGGAAGTAAGGATCTGCCTTGTATTTTGGGTGTTGTGATAGCCATTTTCTGTTTTGACTTTGTTTTATCAGGGTTTTGGCTTCGTTGTAGTTGTAGGATGTCTTGTGATCAGGTTGTTGATTTGATGAGCCCTTCTTTGCAAGCTGATCAGCAATTTCGTTTCCTGCTATGCCGCAGTGTGATGGTATCCATACTCTTCATTTGATACTACTATGTACTACTACAGCGAGGAACGGAGCACCTACGGGAATTCCCAGAGTGCAGTAATGTTTTTTCCAAGAAGACAATACAGCAGGTTTTAGGGTCTGCATCTGTACAATAAGTTCCTAGTTCTCAATCAATTGAAATATTATTCTATGTATTACAGAATTACATGTATGTTGTATTGGCTGGTTGTGTACTATATTTACATAGTTGTAATTTGGTGTATTTCATACTCTGACCACTGAAAAATACAAAATAAAAATTACGGATTTCCGTCAATTTACGGAAAATGTCCATCCCTGAGGCATACATACATAAATATGTACAAACAAATTAAAGTGTAAAGAATTCAAGAGAGCTGCGTTGAGTTGTGTGACTGTAAAACGTTTATTCCAGTACAACAATGGGCATGACAGATGAAGATGACGTCCACAACGTTTGGTGTACCCGTCATGTGACAAGTAGTAATAATCAATGACAGGTGTGACAAAGAATCATCAACTACACACGCCATAAACGACACACGTGTCACATGTATCGTACACAACAAAAGTAGATAACACACAGGCATTCAACACACCCTTCAGTCCAGTCAGTCGGCGTTTCTTCACTACCGTTACTATAACTATAAGATTGCTACAAATTGTTACTTTAAGATAAGGTACCATGTTGTATCAGTTTGGACATTTTACAACAAGATACAAGAGGGCTAGAGACACGATATACTTACAAGAATTCACTAAGCCAAACCTCACCACTACCATACCGAAGACTTGAAATTGAATTCAAATTGTGAAAAACATGTTATGGGGGAAAAATGTTTCATATCAAGGTTATTTCTATAGTCTCTATCCAGTATAGAGCTCATGCTAATGGGGATGATGTGCGTTAGAAATGAACTCCATTATTATTATTATAGTAGTACAGTGTAGTATGCAACTCCATTGAATGATTATCATAATAGACTATGAAACACACTCACACAAACATTTCCTCTTGCAACCCTTAAAATGTAACAAAAACAGAAATGGCAAAAAAAAACAAGACGAATGATGATGATAAAGACAAGCAGCACATGTCAAAAATAGTCGAGAGAGGAGGGGGGTCAGGGGTCATCATGCTGCTACTGCGTGTCCATGGGTGTGGGCGTGACCTCTGTGCCAAAGACTTCCAGCTCCACTTTCTTAACGTCGGTGGAGAGGACAGCCGTGGCTCCACGCTTGTACAGGTAGCTGCCTTGTCTGGGGACACAGAGGTTTATCATTACAGTATTACATAACACAGTCAGTCAGGTGGTTATTATTATAGTATTATTACATATGTACTTATTATACAAAAGAGTCCGCTTAAGATAAACTCTTTGGGACCAGGGGAAAAGTGTATCTTAAGCGAGGTTTATCTTAGCCTTTCTATTCTGACCCCAACGTGTTTCTCCTAGACCAATCGAAATCTCCCGCCGTATCTAAGCTCGGGTCTTTCCTCGCCCCATTATATCCATGCACAGGTTATAGATGGGGGGGGGATTCCTGTAAGGTCCCACTGACTAGGTATGGTCACGCTACATTCTAGTTCTACTATATTCAGGGATGCCTCTGAACTTTTGTGAAAATAACTGAAAATGTGTGTGCACGCGCGCGCGGTTTCACACACACACACACACAAAAGGTAGAGAAAGAAAGAGAAAAAGAAACAAAGAAGACCAATACACATGTAATTCTTACCTTTAAACAGGCTTTCTTCAAGCAACAACAAAAAAACAACTGAAGACCGGCATCTCTGTATTATTATGCCAACTTTTGCTAAATATCTCCTGCCTTTTTGTTGTGTAGATGTTTGTGATGGTGAATGAGAGGCGATTGCGATTGCGTGTGACTGAGGCGTGCAAGTTCTTAAAATACAATGTAAAGCGCTTTGGGCCCACTTTTGTGGGGATAAAGCGCTATATAAATGCTATCCATTATTATCCTTATGCCAACTGTTTGTATTGTCTGACTCACTTGACTCCCCTCTGTGTGGCAATCTCGTGGGGCCTGATGTAGTCCACTTTGTCCTTGGTGATGACACACAGGTCCACGTTGCTGCCGGAGCCCAGGTCGTTGAAGATGCCCCCAGTGATGGCGTCACGCACCAGCTTCATGGCT
Organism: Gastropteron pacificum; assembly: GCA_031471215.1. NCBI lineage: Eukaryota > Metazoa > Mollusca > Gastropoda > Cephalaspidea > Gastropteridae > Gastropteron > Gastropteron pacificum. The sequence continues at coordinate 2,035 of JAUELK010219671.1, read as the reverse complement.
TCCTCTTTCTGTCAACACAGCACAACATAGAATTTTATTTGAGTTTGCATTATTACAATTAAGCCTTGCTCTACTTGTGTGTTAGGTAGAGCTTTAATATGAAACAAACATCTTAATCTTAATGTAACAAAATAATGTAATGAAAACGGCTTTTCTACACCTAGATAATATGAAAGAAATAATTAAAATTAATTTCGTCTAGATCACGCAACCTTCTTCTCTTTTCAAAGAACCTCACACGTGATCATTCTTTTTTATATTTTTGCCAAAATGTACATATGTATGAAGTCAACCTATCATACTGTATTCGAAGAAAAAGCTTTTTCGATGCCCGCACCCAAAGTCTGGAATGGTCTGACACAAGATAGCAGAAACAGTGATACAATTGCATCTTTTAAATGAAAATCAAAAACAGAATATTTTAAGAAAGTCTTCTATTGAAGAAAAACAGTACCTAGATTTACCTTAAATTACATGTATGTCTGTATGACAATGATAGTTTTTACGTATTTTAATAGACAATTCTCACTAATAGTCTTTAATGATTTAAAACTTAATTATGAAATGATGTAAATCTATATGTAATGCATGTCTTTTCCCCTTTTCATATATACAGCGCCATTGAGCACTTTTATGTGGATTTTAGGCGCTTTACAAATAAATTAATATTATCATCATAAAACTTTTAAAGAATTAACTCGCAGGAACGTTTTCCACTCATCATATTTAAAGTCATCACTCACCCCCATGTCGGGCTTGAATCGATCTTCAAACACGGCCATAGCTGCCAGGGTACCAGAGCCTGAAGGATAGAAGCACAACAAACATTGACGCAATTGTTTGGGGTTTCTTTCCTTCTTCACTGCATTTTGCGTTCGGCTGACAAAATAATACTAGATAAAATCACTCAGCAGTTGTAGAGTGTCTCTTAAATGGGAGATCATTATTTTAAAAATAACAATGTATTACATTTCTTGTGCGCATTTCCACATGTAAAACATATATGCTCAATGTGCATTACGTAATATGATGAGAAAAAATAAATAATAATGAAAAGTGATCACAGCCATAACCAATCTGGGTGTTAGAAAGGCATCCATCTGGTGTATTTTGCTATTACAAACTATAGACTGGGGATATATATGTGTAGTGGTCTGGGAAAAGGATGGACGGATGGACTTTTTGCTGTTTCTGAAACTTTGTGCAAAGCTGATCACAGCACTTTTTAGATTTTCAAATTATCTCATCAAATTATTTTGTATTGAAATTTTAAAGATGCCAACCAATGGAAACCTGTTACTAAAAAAATCAACTATTTTTGCTTATATCTCGGAACTGCTTGAAGCTCCAAGTAGGCGGTTTGGCCTGGCCAGTACACATATGACTCTTTTTGCACCCTGGAACATCTGATTTCAGACGCGATCTCGTGTTGAAGTAAGCTAAGTAGTCAAGTGCAAGTAAACCCCATCCAGGACCACTCACCCATGGTGAGACAGGGCAGTTTGCCAGCCCATTGGGTGGATACTGTACAACAATATATTCAAAAAACTGTGAAACCACATATCTGGAGTTATATTTAGAAAGGCAGTATATCCATTTTCGCAAATTTTACAGGAGAGCCAAAAACTGTTTTTTCTTTATATAAGTTATGGACATACTGTCTTTTTAAAAATGCAGTATCTCTTTTGATTTTTAAGATACATTTAGAGGACCTAGACAAAAAGATGCGGAACAAAGTTTGCTATAGGGTGACGGTGCTAACTCAATTAGGCCAAAAAGTGGATACACAGTCTTTCTAAAAAAAAACTCCACATATCCAGGACCACTCACCCATGGTGAGGTAGGGCAGTTTGTCAGTGTAGCCCATTGGGTGTATACTGTACAACAATGTATTCAAAAACTATAAAACCATGTACTCACCCATGGTGAGGTAGGGCAGTTTGTCAGTGGAGCCCATCGGGTGTATACTGTACAACAATGTATTCAAAAACTATAAAACCATGTACTCACCCATGGTGAGGTAGGGCAGTTTGTC
>JAUELK010219660.1:0-10299 GCA_031471215.1 Gastropteron pacificum | reverse complement strand
TTAGTTTGTGTATGGAGCGCCTAGAGCCCATGTAGTGGGGATAGACGCTATACAAATGCCCTTCATTATTATTATTAGTAGTAGTAGTAGTATAAACTATAAAACTATTTGGTGAATTTGCTTAAGATAAATTTAAATTGATAAATGTCACTCTTAATAATGTCAATCACAATCAATGATCCGTAAACCTCAATTCCTCACCAGATCAAATAGATGCTGGCAAGTGAGCAGGAGCCCAAAATACCCTGGTGCTTGCTGGGGTGGTGGTGGAACACCAGCATCTTGTCCATCATGAGGAAGGGGAACACCAATGTGTGCTGTGGACAAGGAAACAATAGACAGTGGTACATAGATTGGTTAACTGGTCTGGAGGGGGTCTTGTGACTGCATTGCACTATTGCATGAACAACGGGACAATTTGAAGGCCCTCCAGTCCCAAAGCTTGATTGCCATGGCTCTGTAAGTCTATTAGACCACTTGAAGAGTGAATAACTCATACCTTGTGTCTGATCGCAACAACAACATTGGTTAAAGACTACTTTCTTTGTTTCATCAGTTCCAAATGAGAAACACCTCAAAATAATAATAATAATAATATTAATGAAGTTTATTTATAAATAAGCCGCCCAATCCACTGAAAAACAGAGCTCAAGGCAGGGTACACTTTAATAACATATTACACACAATGCACACAGGAATGTATTACAATGTACAACACACACTACTACAAAATACTACTACATGGCATAGGGCTGAAGAGCAAGAACTCTCATACCAAGCTAATTCAGCCAGACGCCGACTGGGAAGACTGACTGTGTGTTAGTGACTTACCAGAATTTTTCTGTGTATTAAAATGAATTCATATAGCGCCAGAATCCACCACGAGTGCTCTATGGCGCTTCACAAAGTGTTATTTCTAATTGGTGACATCCTCCATCGGTGGCTACAAGCTGACTTCAGGAGAACTCTCCCTTTTTTCAGTTTGATTTGAATATTATTTTCTCCCTTATTCTCTGTCTCTCACACACATACTTTGCCATATACTGGTCAAGACGCAATTTAATTAGCAAGAACTGCAAACATTTTCCCGATTAATGTGCTGTTTTGAGACAAATTGAGACCAGAAAACAAAAGATCATCACTAGCGATTAGATGGTGGAACGTCATGATTACTCGTCATACGAAGTCGGCAAAGTATGGAATGAAAGTAAGTAGATATCAGCTGATGATGATCTCAGAATTTCTTTGCGTCTTTTGAGTTTAATGTGTCTGCCTCAGAATTGATATTGCACATTAAATTACAACCCAGTTCAGGTTTTTCACTTTAACAATTGCACTCTAGCAGCTGTGCACTGATGCAGGTTATATACAAAGGCTTCATAGTATTTCATATAAGAAGTGATCAAAGCGCTCAGAGCTGACTGAGGGATGAGCGCTATATGAGTGATCTTTATTATTATTATTATTCTGTTACATAGCCTACCAGGGTATGGTTCAGCCAGCCAGGAATTATTCCATCAAGATGCTTAGGGTAGACCAACTCTCGATCGATGGCATAGAGGATCCAGAATGTCAGTACAACAAACTGAGGAACAAACAAAGGCAAATCAGTTAATAAATGTCACCTGTCAGAATCATCGCTGTAAATGTTCTTAAGTGCATATTCTCATAATCCTTCTCCATCCACTCCTGATTATTTGACTGATCTTGAGCTGACTGACTTTGTTGATGTTATCTTGGTAAATGATTGGTGGTTTCCCTTGTTTTCTTTTTCATTTCTTCTTTCATAATAATGTGTCAGCAAATATGTAAAAGAAATACATAAATATGAATAGAGAAAAAGGTAGGCCTGACTGTTGCTAGTATGAGAAGAATTTCTTTGCTTTTCTCTGTTAAATCTTATAGTTATATAGTGCCAGTATGCTTTCCAAAAGGTTGAAAAAGCTATGAATAATGACTGGGCAATATTGATCTCACAATAAAAGCTATCTATTATCATTTTCTTCTTCTTCTTCTTCCATATATGACTGCAGCCTCATATTTAATAGAGGACTTTTTCAATCGCGCAAAATAGTTCACCATAGTTTGAGCATATAATCTTAGTTCTACTGATAGTGATACATACCATACCAACAGGGAAGGCAATGACAGAGTGAAGACGGTCTCTGAGTGTTTCCAATGTGGTACGTTTGGACGGTTCTTTAGAGCTGCCCTCTCCATCCATAAGATCTTTGATGACACACACTCCATAATAAATGCACTGCAGGAACTGAGGAATAAAACGAAATAATTATACATCATATGTGTCAAGCAGTATTTACTCTTTAACTTACTGCTTTCACTCTATCACCTCAATGTTTGTTTACCTCTTTTATTATAAGATGGAACAACAATAGCTGTAGTGATACAAACACAAACATACATGGTACTAGTACTACACTACACAAACAAAGACAAAGAAGCATGCTTGTAAGACATACATACATGCACGGCTCCATAGCAATTACAATTTAACAAAACATACATGTAATGAAATGTAATGTAAACAAAGTACACATACAACTAAAAAAAGGAAATTAGACAACTCAGTTGATTTTCAACAAAACCACGACCTCAAAAGTTCAAAGGCCTGGTCAGCCATGTTGGCCCTTGCGCCTTGCATGTAGGTGTCAAGATGAGTCCGGCTTGGCTGTACTGTACAAGAACAAGCATTCAACTTCAACAGCACTGCTGGGGTGGCACACTGGTGTTAATAAAATCTACTGAGCAGAAGTACTGAATACTAATAAATGAGATTGATTGATATGGTATATGGCGCAACCACCTGTTACTGTTACTGTGTTAAATACAGTTATCCGCATGGGTCAACATGACTGAAAACTGAAAAGGCTCAATGGACTTCGAGCATGCATAAAAGAAGACAACTTCTGGCCTGTGCCTATTTTTCGTCAGCTTTATCGTGCTTGAACTGAATTTGAACAGAAAACAATGAACTCTGTTCCCGTTCAGACTAATCTAGATTCTAGACTAGAGATACCGTTGTATATCTAATCTAGGTACACTTATAATAACTTACAATGCACCATATCGTAAGGAACTTGAACTTTCCCCCAAATCCTGCACTGCCATGAGGAATGTGAACCATGTCATAATAAATAGAATACAAATCAATGGCGAAAACCACAGCGTGAAAAACGGTAACAATAGCCATGCTTCTTCCTTCCGTGCTCTCTAGATTCTAGATCTCTACTCTCTCTACTGTTGTAACTTTCCTTTTGCTTTGTTTTTCATGAAAGGAATCGTGAGAGTCCTCTAGATCTATCAGTTAGGCAAGGCGGACAAGTTACAAAGTACACCGACACCGGTTGTTGTTTACTTTGCTTGTGTGTGTGTAGTAGCCGAGGGTGGCAAAGTGTATTGTGTAGTTAGGCTAGGTAGTGTGCTCGCTCAGTAGAGGTGATTGTGCGTGCTCTTGGGCGCCTTGTTCGGCCTTGCCAATGGTGGTGCGCGTTCAGTGTGGAACGGGGTAAAAGATGTGTCAAGGCGCGCCAAGGCAATCAAAGCATAGCCAAGCATCGCACTTAGGCCAAGCACCCTTGATACTTGGTAGTAATAGTAGGCTAGCACCAATACCAAACGAAGAGGCTGTTTTTCTCCACTTGGTAAGATTCAGCAACAAGTTTAAACGATAATCTTTTTTAGAAAAAAAATCAGTTTCAATCTTCAAATTGGGACAGTAGGCCTACTAGATTTTCTACTAGATTCTAGATCTAAGTCTATAGCACAAGATAAGTCCTATACCGTATGCTGTAAAATCTTCATTAAATGAAAATAATGTATCAAGGTGTTCTCAAAGCGTGCCAATGCAAACATGCATACTGCATGCATAGCATACTCAGGCGCGTTTTATTACTGTAGTTAGTTACCCCCCAGCATGCCCTTGGTTGGTGCCATACCATAGACATGGATATAATAATACTAAACATTTACTAGAGATATTAAAGCTAGTGTATAATCTATGAAGACCAACAAGAAGATGGGAAGGGATATAAGGAACTGGCTGGGAACAACCAACTACAGAAGCAGATAGAATAGCAAGCGTTGTATCGCAGGAAGGTTCAAGAGGCAACGTCCTGCAAGAGAACTGGCTGATACAGAGAGATAGTATAATCTAGTGTCTGTGATAATACTAACACTGATCATCTTGTAATGCATTGCCTGAAAACTAAATTGGAAGTTGGATATGAGACCATAAAATAGATGTGATAAAGAATTCCAAAACTGGGTAGACCAAATTAACTTGCAAAGTGTGACAGTACGATACATGTACAGACTGTACAGGGCGACACGAAACTTTTGTCCCCCCTTCGTTTTCTCGACAAAATTATCAAGTTTTCGTAGATTTTCGTGAAATGAGTTGTACATGTTGCATGGCCATGCGGAAAGCACCGTAGTACATATAATCGATATCCCATGTGCACTTTAATGTTTTAAGCGGGAATTTCCGAAACACATTGTTTTTTGAAAAAAATTCGAGAATTTTGCATCGAAGGCAAATCTGTGAAACACAGTGTGTTCTCTCTTTGTGATGTCATGCTATTTGCCTAAATCTTGATCTGAAAATTCACAAGTCAGATTAAACAGAGTTCAGACGCACTATCTGACCAAGGGATACAAAAGATAATAAATCTTTAGCCTACGTTTCTTCAGTAGCGAATTGTAGAAGTTAATCCTAAGAGAGTATAGCTTATAGAGAATATAATCTAGTGTCTGTGGTTAATCTTCGCACAGGCTAAGCCACTTGGGCAGAACTTTCGAAAAAGTGCAAATCTAATTACCAAAACGTGAAAAGATGGAACATGGAAATTACGAAGTTTTGGTAGGCCTACTCTTGACCATCAAAAGTCCATCGTCGTTGAGATATCTAGGCCTACTCAGCCGTCTGCACAAATCCCGCTCAGAGACAAAAGCGTGCACGTTTCGCATTTTTTTCAAAAGCAGGGTGTTTCGGAAATGTCCTCTTAAAACGCAAAGTGCGCATCGTATGTCAACGATTTTTACTACTGCACTGTGCTTTCCGCATGGCATTGGGAAACCAAGAGGGACATAAGGTTTGCACCATCCTGTACAATGCACTAGATCTATGTCTACTCCGGTACACGTAGGCCAAAGACTACTATACTATCAGTAGTCATTGATGTAGGCCTACATCTATTCTGACATTGGCATTCAAACCGTGAGGATTGACTTCTACTACTAACGCCACATACATGTAGGCCTATTGCAGAGATGTTTACTATATAGTAGTATGAGTATGTCTATGGCCTATTGCAATCTGATGGAAATGTTATTCCACCACCTCTCCATTCCAACGAGAGGCGTTCAAAAACTTACGAGAACCAGTTGCTCTGGTTATCTTAAAGACCATAAAACAACATTCCAAGCTACGCGTGATGTTTGCTTTTCTTGTTTTACAGTTCTGAATTCCTTTCCGATTGTCTCTTTGTACCAAACACCAAACACGGAACACTTTCAAGAGCATACTTGATTGGGGCTTAGGCCTAGAGTTTACCCTGAAAATCACAAAGGCTCTCGTATCTGAGATACTCACACAGAAGAGGAAGAAGAAAGAACAAAAACTACTAACGACTACTAACAAGGTTTGGTAACGATTAGAGTAACGAAAAGTAGTAGTTTTTCGTAGTTTTTAGTGTAACGACTACTCATCTCAAGCAAGTAGTTTTGGCAGTAACTAACTACTTATTTTAGTAGTTTATTTTACTAGTAGTTAAACTACTTTGATTCTCCTGTGGCATTTTTTCATTATCATTTCTTTTTCCTTTTTAACATTAACAATTCACCCAGGGCCTACCGAAAATTTAGTTTTCGATGGATTTGATTCGATTCGATCCGGGTGGACCGACATAAAACTCGCGGTTACTATCTTCTAACGTTCGAAACACGACATGGCCTTGCAACGTACATAAGGCTATCACTTGCCTAACGTTTTTACTTTATGATACACCATCTTATGCGTGTGCTAGTTAACAGACGTTTAATACACCTGTATCAACAACACTACTGGCCTACATTGGGTTCACCAAGAGGTCAATCTGTCAATCAAGACGATCAGTGCTAGACTGTCAGGATTTTATGTTGGTGGGTTTTTTTAGAATTCTAGACGGACTTCACATTTCTTTGGTCTTTGGTGTTGTCTTTATGAAGTAAAAAAATATATCTCGTTCAAGTAGAAAAGTTTCCCTACACAATAGTTGAAATTTAAATGAAAATAAGAGGGAAAACAAACAAAAGGAAAAAAAGAATAGCACCAGTAAGGATTAACTACTATAACGCTCTGGCCCGCTCACTAGCTTAGGGCTTTACATTTTCAGTGACGGTTTTTTTAAAAAAAGGAGCATGTCAATGATTGAAAATTGGTGTCGTCTCTCTCTAAGTCTGACTTCTTAAGGTGTTGTGGAAGGGGCACGTCCGTTGTAGGTGCTCTGACGTCATAGACCCGGTTTGACAAGGACAGAGCTTTCAGTTCGTTACCTGTACATGTATTTGACATGTGGGCCAATTGCCCAAAGTCTTCAATAAGCTTCGTTCGTCCATTCACAGCTGAATGATTGAATGTCCCAATTGATGGGTCAGTGCGGCACGACCATTGAAAATTCATAAAGCATAGATTGTTGATTTGCCTTCACCATGTATAGAACTCCACCATGAAAGTCTGTTCAACTCTTCAAGCGCAGTGTAAATAGAAATCCCTTTGATTGATGTCTACATAGATCGGTCAATGTGACATCATGTATGGTGTAACTTCTGAGCTGGTTTTCTATCAGCGTTTGTACTTGAACTTAAATGAAGACTTGGCTAGCAAAACATGTAGATGTAGGGTATACGTTGCCATCATAGTAACCACTTTATATTGAGTGATTTCAAACTTTGGGAGAAGGTAGGTTTCAATTATTGATATAGTGCTCATCCCTCAGTCAGCACAATGGATGTGCTAAACTTCGGATAAACTGAACCCTTTTTACTGTAGCCCTGGAAATTGTACTTGTGTGAAAGAATTGACCACAGCATGTGGGCATATTATATGTGCTATAAGGTGTATCTCTATGATTTGCCCCTATTATTAATCCTATTATTTTCATGTTACACAATATGCCAAACGCCCCTGGTTTGATTCATAGCATTTATAGAAGCCTAGTGTAGTACATGTAGTAGGGCCAAAGACTAGAAATAATATTTAATACGTAGTATTATTTATAGTCTTTGGTAGGGCCGTAGGGCCCAAGAGTTACTAGATCTAGTACCAGTGGTACTAACTAGTACTAGATCTAGATCTAGGCCTAGTAACTCTTGGGTAGGGCCAAGAAACCAAAGAAACGAAGGGAAGATAACTCTAATTTACGATTTATGGACTGTGAACTTGGCCTATATTTCTGTACGTACACTCTCCGCCTAGAGGTTTTTCGTTTGTTGTTTTGTTCCTGGGTAAGCCCCTTGCTTTAGTTAGAGATCCAGATTCTGGATGTTGGATGTTGGCCTTTGGTCAGGTTACGTTACGTTTCTAATGGTATCTAGGCCTATCTAAGTGGCCCAAGTTGTTGACCTGCTTCAGTTATGACGATGTTTATCTTCTTCTTCATCCAGGCCTAATCACGCGATGATTTTCCCTTTGCTTTGTCATGCTTTGTTTTATCATTAATTGAGATCATCGAACCCAATCCAAGCCCAAGTCCCAAGAGAAGGATTCATCTCGTTGATTTGTTGCCTTGTTGTGTTGATGACGGCTACTTTCCACTGTGACTGAGTCCTCATTATACTCTTACTTACTTACTTTACGCATGTAAAGTGGTATTACATTTACAATTTACATTTTTACATCATACCTATATGCGAAGAACAATGAACAGGCCTTGACAGGCCTAAATCATTGAACAAGTCATTGTTTTCTCCATTTTCATCATTGTTTTGCTTCGTAATTATTATTCTTTCTTAGACATTCTTGGCTGTTGGTGGTTGACCTAGCTAGATCTAGTTACTTGATACTAGATTCTAGATGTATGTTGTCGGTGGTTGAGACCTGTTCACAGTTCAGTTCACTGGTCAGTTGACATCTAAATCTAAAGGCTGCATCTTGCAGGGTTGTAAAAACTACTTAAAATCAGTAGTGAATAACAACTGACTACTTTTTCCTTAAGTAGATCCAGAATCTAGATCTCTAGTTAAACACTAAAGCTATTTTTGGAAATGTAGGCTAGTAATCGCTACACAACAAAACTACTTTTGAAAGGAACAATTAAAACTACTAACTTCTTTTGAGATCAACACAACTAAATACAATAGACAACGGATAACCGTCGGGAGACTAAAAAAAGGGTCAGCTTTCTGAAGTTTAGCTCATCCACTTTCTACTTTCTGTACAAATACCACTTTCTCCGGAAGTTTGAAATCAGTCAATATAACGTGGTTACTATGACTACATTCATCACCAGCCAAGTCTTTATTCAAGTTCAAGCTCTACAGCTGATGAAAGTGTAGAAGATTGTAGTTTTCTGTCTTGCTCCTCATTATGGGGACACTGACACCAAGAGGTGAAAAAACAAACAAACAAGAATCATTGACATATATATGCCGCTTCATACGACCGTGACTGAAAACTGAAAGCCCTAACTGGGCAAGTGAGCGGGTATTGGTGTTCAGTAGTTGCATCCTTACTGATTATACCTAGTGTTATTCTATTTCTTTATATTTGTTAAATCACTCTGCTTTCCCCTCTTATTCTCACTTAACCTTAAGTCGTGTCTGTCATATGTAGGGAAACTTAACAACTTACTTTTACACACTTGAATGAGAGACAGTGCTTTTACATCATATAAAGACCACAACAAAGAGAAGTGAAACCAGTCTAGAATTAGAATGTAAAAAAACCCACTCCCGGGGGTCTAGCTAGCATGGATCATCTTGATTGGCAGCTTGACCTCTTGATGAACCCGATGTAGGCCATAGTAGTAGTAGTGTGTGCTGGTATGAAATCTGCTGACTAGCCTATCACGCACTTGAAAAGATAGATTAGCATGACAATGAACTCTGGTAGCAAATATGATAAGAAGACATTGATTGGAAGAGTTCACACAGTACAGTATCTAGTCAAGAAATAAAGGCACAATATTCGAAAATTGGCCGTATCCTCATGATCATGTAGGGCCTAGACTAGCCTAGATGTCTAGCAAGTGTGAGCAGTTAATGACCGTGATTTGCATGCAGCCTGTTTGGTTTGACCGGGAAAACGTAGCAAGGCATAGAGCGAGGCAGACTCAGCACCGCCTGTAGGTAATAATTTATTAGGAGTATGGGCTCATCAAAGTTTTAATCGAAACCATTGAAAACTCGACTCTCACTCAGGAGGTCCTGGGTTAATAATGGTTGAAAATGAACAGTATAATGTTTAAATGTATAACAAAAAAACACAGGAGAATTTTTAGTAGTTTAACTACTGCTATGCTACTAGTACAAAAAACTACTAACAAATAAATTGAATAGTTAGTTAATGCCCAAACTATTTGCTTAAAGTGAGTAGTCGTTACACCAAAAAACACTATACTAACTACTTTTCGTTACAAAACCCTGGATCTTTGCCTAATTAAAATTTTTGAACTTAGATTATAAAATATAGAAGACTAGATCTAGACTACATCATTCTTGTTATGCCATGCATGATCTAATGATCATGTAAAAATGTATTTAATTATAATAGGGCCTTGTTGGCCTAGGCCCTAGCCTACTAGAACGATCTAGAATTTAGATCTCATTATAATATCATTTTCCCTTGATCTTCAGGTCTGCTGAATGAAAACACAATATTGATTCAGCAGGAGGACAATAGTTGAGAATCTAGTGGGCTTGATTGTCCCTTTCAATCTTGATCATCATGTTCAAGAGTGAATTCTATGGGGGCTCAAGGCTTCTCACCCCTGTGGCTGATGCTATTGGCTTGCAAATTGACCAGGTAGGTTCTTTGTGTGGATTTTAAATTGAAAAGATATTTTTAAATATTGAGCACACTTCTTATCGTCACCGTACATAATAATAATATCACTTATATACTTTTATATAGCGCTTTATCCCCACAAAGTGGGCCCAAAGCGCTTTACAGCATATTTTTAATTACCCAGACAGACCCGTTTCATTCCAAAGCCATCTCAACCTTCTGGGAGGCATACTGGTAGTGCTGCCGGCGCCCATACCAACATTCTGACAAGATCTTTCACTGTCTATAGTCGGGTA
>JAUELK010219649.1:0-10299 GCA_031471215.1 Gastropteron pacificum | reverse complement strand
CGGAAGTTCAAAGCAGGGCCCTTTCACGTTCACTATCTCAACTTATCCATGTGCTCATTGTATCTTTTGCAAGCGAATCTGCAACGGGTCTTCTAGTTTTATTATATGAAACAACAAGTGCATTTCCTTTTCGTTAGAGTAAAATTTAAAAAATGTGTTTTAATATGGTATTTTCATAACATTCTCTCAAGACAATACAGTGCACTTTGTACGTGTACAATGTTTTATGCTGCCATTCGCTTTGTGCTCGAGCAAGAAAAAATCGCTATATAAAACAACTATTATTACTACCTTATGTACTTGAAATCAACATGAGAATGTGTCGGGCTAATTTAATTTAGAAAGAATATAGATTTGTTATGCTGTAAAGCGCTTTGTGCTCGAGCGAGAAAAAGAGCTACATAAATCAACTATTATTGCTATTATTATGAAATCAACATGAGAATGTTTCTGGCTGATGGAATTTAGAAAGAACATAGATAGAAAAGTAGAAGAGCACAATGATACACTGTTTGAACAAAGATTGTCGAAGAGACTTTACACATCAGCTTTGTGCTGTATGTCAGAAATACAAAATCTATATACAGTGTAAGAGTTAATTCATATGTTGTGCCCTTGATATTGTCTTAAATAACAAATATGTCACCATACAAAAAAGTCACTGGGTAGGTTTTAGAAGAAAAAAAACCCCATCAGGAATCTTTATCATGCCTTACAAAAAGAATCTTGCATTTTGAATGAGAAAGTGAATCTGATTGTGAGCTTCAGAAGAAAAGGCCTACTTTTTTTTTTTTCATACCAATAATTCTTCTTCGTCCTGAACCTTATGAAATTATTTAACTTCAAAATAAAGTTTTCAACTTGGAATTGACTTTACCTATCGTTGTAGTGGGTCTTTTCTTCCTACACACTGGAGAAAGTTTACATAAACAATAATAATGAAAAAGAATAAAGGTATAAGTGGGCTGGTATAACTATGACTCTAATAATTTTAATTCAAAAAGGTTGTGTAAGATGAAGAGTAACTTGAACATGGAAGTAAAACATTGCAGAGAAAGACACAAGGGGGTTGAGATACAAACAGATTGCACCATCACATAGGGGGGGAAAGTTGCTGTTAAAAAAAGAAGGAAAAAAAAGAAGAAAAATAAAAGAGAAAAAGATGAAAAGAACAACAGAAATTGGAACAAGAGACAGAAGAAAAAAAAAATGCACGTTGGCCAGTATGGTGCTCCATACTTACTATGGAATTTCTAAAAGCTAAGTTCAAGGCTGATTGGTCCCTGGACAGCAAAGAAGGGGTCTGGGAGAACACAGGTTAGCCAAACGATGGACGGTGTGTTAGGGGGAAATACTTAGTCCACGGAAATAAAATCAAACGAACTGAAGACACTCTCAAACAATGAGCTACGTACATGGAACTGATCGAAGAAAATTATGAAAACAGATATGAACAAACAATACTAAAAGTAAAAAAAGAAAAAACAGTACAGTACAAAAATATCTTTCAGTTTCAAACAAACAATTTATGACCTACAAAACTTCTTCAGTGTTGATCTCTCTCTCCCGACACTGAGACAAAGAGGTATAGCCTAAACAGTTGTTGAAAGTTAAAAACAAAAACAAAAATACACATTAAATTAACATGAAACCAGGGGAAAAGACCTGTATCAAAACTCAATTGCCATTTGATAGTGACAGGAGACATGACTGTGTACCAATGTAGGCAATCAAAAAACAAAAATCTAAAAAATAAATCAACACCGAAAAAACATCTTAGTAGATCTAGAAACCTTTGATGAGTGCACAAAAAAGACGAATCACTGTGGGCTACATCAAACAGTAGATTCAACCAAGTACAAAAGGTTCTCGTAAACTGATCATTTGAAGAGAACTGTTGGGCCTAGGTCTAGTGTGATGAAATTGAACATACTTCATGGAAGGACAAACAAAGATGAATGAAATAGAAATGGTGATGAGAAAATGTTTCCATTAAAGTGACAACTTGTGAATATACTTCTTTGTGAACAGATACACACAGTACAATCAGATGAAAACACAATGGCAGCAACATTTGTCTGAATAAGGTGAACACCTGTTGGGTTTAGGACATGACATCATACATTCATATATAGGCCTATATAATGCAGCCTAGATCTACTCAGAGAAGCCATAGAGGTCTTGTACAGCGACCGTCGGGTTAGGATAAGATTATGATAATATTGGCAGGCAAGAGTGAGTGACATCAGGTGGTTTTCCTTTGGTCCATTGGTACAAAACACAGTCTGTGATGGGTTGTCTCACAGTGAACACTCTGTGACTGTTGTAGTAGTGGCTGCATGCTGTATTAGTTCACACAAAGGCCACACTGACTGCACACAAGGGCTAAGCCGAACAAACATTCAATCATGCCCACAGCAACATTCCGGGCATCATCAGACGAGCCAATACAAGTTTCATGCATAAAGAAAAAGAAAGAAAATTCATTTACAAAATGTACAACTAAGTTATGAGAAAAAATAAATAAAATGAAACCCTCCTAAGAATACAAACTAAAAAATTGATGATCTTATTCATTTGTTGTCCAATGTCGTTGCAGTAAAAACAAAACAAATATGTAAACAAACAAATAAACAGTCAAACAAACAGAAAAAAACAAAGAAAATGGTCTTGACAAAATCATTAAATTATCTAGATCTAAATTTAGCTCAGATGTTTTGAAAACTAAGGATATTTTCTGGCATTGCTGTATGTAAAAGTGATGATGAAAGAAATGAAAACATAGAACCCTTTTAAAAACCTCCAGGAACAAAAACAAGCAAAATGAAAGCATAAAATCAGAATTCACAAAAACAAGGAATAACAAAAGAGTAGTTAAAAACAAATGGTTTGAACAGTAGACTACCTGCTACCCATAACAATGGTGTGTTTTTCCTCTTTCTTTTGTCTTCTTTTGTAAGGTAAGTGATGCTTAGTGTGAGGTAATGGAAAGGAATTATCTACTGATTGAAAGTTAAATGTTATCTTTATAAAATACCCCAAACATCAGGTGTAATAAAAAAAGAACTGTATGCATTAGTTTTCTTTCTTTCTTTCTTTTTTTCTTTTAAAGAGATCCCTTCTGGAATGACTGTCTCTGCAGGTGAAAAAATGGTTTTAAAAAGCCATTCAATGATCACATAACTCAAAGTTGTGTAGAATAACTTAGTGCACTCATCTCATTTTCTTTTTTTTTAACCCTAAAATGATGAAAAGAAAAGAAGGAAAATTAGAACAAAATCTTTAAAAACAAAAAAATGGAAAAAAAATAAAAATGAAATGCTACTAAACTGAAAAAAAGAATATAGAATGAAAGAATGAAAAACTTCCACGACTCCGATGTGCTAGTACCCTTGCTATGCAGTCATGTTATTTTGTGTGTACAAACTCAAGGCCGGAGTCCATGCAATGAAGAGCTTGGTTATGGAGGTGAGAGTGAAGAACAAACCCTGGGCACAGAATTAGAAGAGAGAGAAAAGCCACCGCTGTCTTGTTTGGGTTACTCACTAGTACATCTCGGTCAAATTTTGCCCGGTAACTTTTAGTCCTGGATAGAGCAGGCCTGCTTGTCTGAAGACATTGTAAACATCGGTTGTTGGTGGTGGTAGTGGTGCTGTTGTTGTTGTTGTTGGTGGTGGTGTTGTTGTTGGTGGTGGTGGTGCTATTGTTGTTGGTGGTAGTGGTGTTGTTGTTGGTGGTAGTGGTGGTATTGTTGGTTGTGGTAGTGGTGTTGTTGGTGGTGGTAGTGGTGTTGTTGTTGGTGGTAGTGGTGGTATTGTTGGTTGTGGTAGTGGTGTTGTTGTTGGTGGTAGTGGTGTTGTTGTTGTTGGTAGTGGTGGTGGTGTTGTTGGTGGTGGTAGTGGTGTTGTTGTTGTTGGTAGTGGTGGTGGTGGTGTTGGTGGTGGTAGTGGTGTTATTGTTGGTTGTGGTAGTGGTGTTGTTGTTGGTGGTGGTAGTGGTGCTGTTGGGGGTACATGTAGTTGTGTTGGTGGTAGTGTCGTTGTTGGTGGTAGTGTTGTTGTTGGTGGTAGTGTCGTTGGTGGTGGTAGTGTCGTTGTTGGTGGTAGTGTTGTTGTTGGTAGTGGTGGTGGTGTTGTTGTTGGTGGTAGTGGTGTTGTTGTTAATGGTGGTGGTGGTAGTCTTGTTGTTGGTGGTACATATAGTTGTGTTGGTGGAGGCAGTGGTGTTGTTGTTGGTGGTAGTGTTGTTGTTGTTGGTACATATAGTTGTGTTGGTGGAGGCAGTGGTGTTTGTGCTGGTATGCTTGTAGCTGTTGCCTTCATGATATCATTTTGTTGATGTCACTGCTGTTGTTATTGAATAATGTTGTGTGTGTTGTTCTTTGGGCTGTTCATACTGTTGCTGTTGCTGTTGATGTTGTAATGTACTAAGTGCATTAAGTGAAGTGCTCAGCATGCTGCTATCACCCATAGACTAGATGCTTTGTTTATATGTCAGGTTGTTTCTTTCATAGTTTAACTTGTGGTGAGAAATAGGGTATATTGAGACCATTTCTCTAAGATTTACAGATGTTGCATCATGTATATGATTCTGTTGCAGCTTCCACCTTGTTTTACTGCTTTATGGTTACCGAAAATTGCAAGTTGTTGCTCATTAAAATTAAAAAAACCCATTATTTTTCAGATCAAATACTTGAAAAATCACATAGCATTCCTACAACTTTTATTGATAAATATAAAAATGTAGACTAACACATGATAATTTCTAAATTGGTAAGCCTATCCTAGAGAAACCATGCAAGAAGCTACTCATAATGTGCTGAGAATAAGATTGAAGGGGTTTCATTTATACACAACTAACTTAAAAAGTAAAACGTCCCATATACATTCCAGTTGCAAGAAAGAATACTTGGTGTTTTGTGTCTATTAATGATAGAAAATACATGAATTTTATATAATATACGATTTAGAATCAAGGGGCTTTCTTTCTTTACTTGATGTATGATTTTCTTTGTCTTATATGCTTCAGTGTAAAGTTATTGCCTATACCAATACATTTGCAGCAACCTCTGACTTCTGTGTGTGTCCGATATGAGACACTGACACTGACTCATCAGATCACAGTATACTGACACTGGGTCAACCTAGTCCTGAACATGCCTACATATTGGTGATGTCTGGGCCTGACACAGAAGGTACAGACAGTAACTGAATGCATTTCAAATAACTGAATGCATTTCAAATAAATGAATGCATTTCAAATAACTGAATGCATTTCAAATAAATGAATGCATTTCAAATTATGTATTTTCAAGATTTCTTTTTCTTTTCTCTCACACAATAGGCCAATGACCAACTTGCATTTTCTGTCCTTTGAACAAAGCAATGAGCATGCTGATAGCATTTACTCCTAAATACATAAATGTATAAATGAACAGCCTTATCTATACAAAAAAAAAGAAAGAAGTCCTATAGATAAACAATGAATCTTCGCTCAAACATTTCATGGGAAATGAAGCTTTTTGAAAAACATTCGCTGATCATGCGAGAGGATTATTTTTTCTTTCAGCAGGTATCTAACACAATATCTTAGAAAGATAGCTAGCCTGAAGTTCTGAACTAGAAGCTCAAAACACCTTACCTTGGAACACTCCCTGAATAGCTCTAACTGTGGTGAGATACAGACAGGGCTTATTCTTTCTTAATCAAAATGCTATGGTCAAAAGCAGAGATATATTTCTTTGAACTGATGTTTTTCAGTAAGCTATCCTCTAATTAATACTATAAACTTACTTACCAATTTGAAATTGAAAACTTGTTTAAAAGTCATCCCTAAAAAGCAATCCATTACAGTTTTACCCTAACAAAACTGCTCTAAAATATAGACACTCTAAAATATCAATGGATTCTGTCAAGCTTTATTTGAATATGTTGAAACTGGTAACATTGGCACTTGATGAGAATAATGTATATTTAAAATATATTTCATAAACCAATTGACGGTATAAAAACATAACTATCATGACTTTTGGTATACGATTAGATGAAGTGCTAGCATCTAAAATTAAAGTTATAGCTAAACTACTCAACAACGCTAAGGAATAGAGAACATAAGAATAAGATAATATAAAAATGATGAAACATGAACAGTGATTAATTCCATAAGATACTGAGGTAGTATTGATACATAAGTCACTCACACAACAAAGAAAACATCGATGCATGAAAGACAGTACTGTGTGACACAGGTACAAAAATAAATATCTAAAAAATCAAACAAACAACGAATAGTGATTTGTCAAATCTAATTTTTCTAATACAAATTGTAACGGAAGACCTACCGAAGTGGACTCTTTGCCTGAATGTTGCTGAGTGCGGTAGATACCAATGGGGATCTCGCACACAGTGGAGCATAACTTCTGGTACAGACGACCATATGTTCGGATCCAAACATCATCCTTGCCAATTTTTACCTACACAAAGGAAGTATCAAAATGAGGAAAAATACATAGAGATACATGTACTCCGAAAATCTCAAATTAAAGTGATACTTATAACTCAACTACTCAACAAAGCTAAGGAACCCCACAATAAAAAAAATCTTATGATTCCATTGTAGTGAGGTAGGCTTATAACTTGATATCAACTCTGGAACTCACTGCCGGATGAAGCCAAATTTTACTTCAATGCAGACAGCTTTAAAGCCTACCTTGAAAAAATTACAATTCGGTCTGCATACTAGATCTAGATGTTTAGTACTAAATTGAAACAACAACTGAGACTTCTTTGCGCAAGCCAAGTCATCACCTCCCCAACTCAGGAGTCGATAGGCTGAGTCGTAAATTTTGATCATGCCCATTGGAGTACTACTCAAGTCTGACTGATCCAACTTACTGGCAGAAACTAGTAAATATCTTGGCCCATTATGATGTATGTGGAATCCATTCGTTAAAAAAGATATGTTTGTTTATGGTGGAAAAAAGATTTGAAGAATGCAGGAATGAACTAAATACACTGAGTTCTGTTTACTGAAAAGCACATTTTACTTTACACTAGATTATCTACACTAGATTTACGACCTAGTGGTCAAGTGGTCAGAGCGTTGGCCTCACTAGATATCCCTAGAGGTCTAGGGATCGAATCCTGGCTGTGCCAACTCAATTTGGATTTGAGAGTATTTTCTTATCTACCACCAGGCATACTCTTGGAAAAGGTACTTTGTTACACATTTCTCACCATACCCAGGTGTAAAAAGGGTACCCAAGTGTAGACAATGAACGATCTTGTCAGAATGTTGATATAGGCACTGATCAAGCAGCACTACCAGTATGCCTCCCAGGAGGGTGAGATGTCTTTGGAATTAAACATGTCTGTCGGGGTAATAATATGCTGTATAGCCCTTTGAGCTCGAGCGAGAAAAAGCGCTATACAAATAAATGGGCTATTATTATTATGTGGCCTACTTACACAGCCCAGATGTCCTGATCCCACTGCCATGTCGATACCAAGGAGCAGTCTCACAAAGGTGATCAGGTAATCCTTCACAAAGGCCTGGAACATTTCAAGACATTTCTTTGTATTGTTGTATTACATTGTTGTATTGTTGCATTACATTGTTGTTTTGTATTGTATTGTTGTATTGTTGTATTGTATTGTTGTATTGTTGCATTGTTGTATTGTATTGTATTGTTGTATTGCATTGTTGTGTTGTATTGTTGTATTACATTGTTGTATTACATTGTTGAATTGTTGTATTGTATTGTTGTATTGTATTGTTGTATTGTATTGTTGTATTGTATTACATTGTTGTATTGTATTGTTGTATTGTATTGTATTGTTGTATTACATTGTTGTATTACATTGTTGTATTGTATTGTATTGTTGTATTGTATTGTTGTATTACATTGTTGTATTGTATTGTTGTATTGTATTGTATTGTTGTATTACATTGTTGTATTGTATTGTATTGTATTGTTGTATTGCATTGTATTGTTGTATTTGTTTGTTGTATTGTGTTGTTGTATTACATTGTTATATTGTGTTGTTTTGTTGTATTGTATTGTATTGTTGTATTGTATTGTATTGTATTGTGTTCGATAAAAACACATATCCTCCAGACATGCCCAAAATACAACAAATTTAGACTTGAGACATGGCCTATAAGAACTGACATCAAAAGGAAAGTACACAGCCACTGGGATAAAAACAAACACCAACCTGGGACTGGCATTATAAACAGTGAAAGCAGTAGAAGAAAGCATTGCATTGAATTGCTGTACAATACAAAAACAAATGTTCAGCTCAAAGCTACAAAGAATCCTACCTAATTGTCTAACAAGACAAGTCATATCTACTCAAATTGTGTTAAACAAACAAAAAACAACCCCAAAGAACTAAATGGTAGCAGATTTACATGTATCAAAGTAATTACAAAACCTATGATGGTTATCTGTTGTAGGCCTATTCAATGAAAGAGAATACATGGAATTTGAGTTTGATATCTCCTTGCACGTTTCATTAAATTGCCTCTTTGTCATTGGACATCTTTGTGATTTTAGCAGAGGAATAAACTATTGAAGCATTAGTAGTTAGTTAATTGGATATGTAGACATATTGATATAGCGACTAATTCATCGGATAATTAGATTAGTTGATTCAGTGATTTATTATTTGGATATACAGATAAATTGATAAAACAAATAATTAATTGGATAATTGAATTAGTCGATACAGTAACTTGAATACATAGATACATTGATATGGTGACTAATTCATTAGTTGGATATTTTGATTAGTTGATGTAGTGACTTATTAATTGGGTATGCAGATGAAATTGATAAAACAAGTCATTAATTGGATAATTGAATGAGTTGATTCAGTGACTTATTAATTGAATAGATGCATTTATATAGTGACTGAATAGTTGGATAATTTGATTAATTGAATAATGTGTAGATAACTAGATACAGCGACTAGCCACCCAAATGATGAGCTAACAAACCTGATAAAGCAAGGCATCCAGCATGCTTGCACTGAAGACATTCCCAGCAGCAAATGGCAATCTGAACATGTAGTAAATGTTGGATCCTCTCTCTCGCTCTTTCTGGAAAACATTTTGACAAGCTCTGATTTAGATCTAGATCTATACTAGTGTAGAGGATTATGTGTATAGCACTTTATAACACTCTACAACAAGCTTAAAGTGGTTTACACATCTATATGAAGACTACAGGGATAAAAGGGCACTTGTCACACTTTTCCACTCCTGAGACATGTGCCCTTTTACCCCTGTAGTCGTCATATACAATCAGTTTTCTCACATGCTTCATGGAAAGTAGATCTACACTTTGTAGAAATAAAATACTCAAGTGAGGACTTCTTCCTTTTTAGCAGTCATAAGTCAAGACCCTGTTTAGTGCAAAAATGGAGCATTGATAAATCTGTATAATTGTTTTTCCTTTCTGTGTAAGAATTATTAAAGTGTCCAGATTTCGTGAGCATATCTATATTCCAATGTCATTAAGTTAATGGAAGTATCAATACATGAAATTTACAATGATAGGTATGATAGGGTTTCATTTTGAATTTTGGCCAAAAAGCGACCATAATTGGCCTACTCTTCATCGATACGCCAAATTATGCACTGTGGATAATATATAAAATTGGCTGAACCAGTATGCATCGATTTGCACAGTTATCTGTCTTATCTTATCTAATCTTATGTCATCTTATCTATCTAGACATATTGACCAACCAGTTTGACCATACCTTTTCCTGCTTTGATTTGCATAGTTATCTGTCACTTATCTTATCTAATCTTATGTCATCTTATCTATCGAGACATATTGACCAACCAGTTTGACCATACCTTTTCCTGCTTTGATATGGACAGTGCATACAAGTCATCTGGTCTGAACTGCATGAACCTCATGTTGGGGGCGTGCGAGATTTCTGTGATAATGTTACTTTTGGGGAACATTCTGTAAGGTGGAAGAAAAAAAATACTTGTAGAGATTAATACCGCTAAACCCTGCTCTACAGCAAGCTCAAAGCACTTTACAGCCACTGCAACCCCAATAGACCTTATTCGGAGCCTTCTTAACCTCCTGGGAGGCATACTGGTCGGCGCCCATGCCATTTTACCAACAAGATCTTTTTTCTACGAGTACACCTGGTGTTCTATAGGAAAATACTCTCAAATCCAAATACATATACACTCACAGACACACACACACACACACACACACACACACAAACAAACACACACACACACACACACACACACACACACACACACACA
>JAUELK010219638.1:0-10300 GCA_031471215.1 Gastropteron pacificum | reverse complement strand
TCTCTCTCTCTCTCTCTCTCTCTCTCTCTCTCTCTCTCTCTCTCTCTTTCTCTCTCTCTCTCTCTCTCTCTCCCTCCCTCTCTCTCTTTCTCTCTCCCTATATTTCGCACTCTCTCTCTCTCTCTCTCTCTCTCTCGCTCTCTCTCTCTACCTCTCTCTCGTTATCTCTCTATCTTTAAAAAAAACACCAAAACATAATAACATGAAATGAAAAACACACGCACGAACGAGTACAAGTTGAGCTTAGGTACAGACCGGAATAAATCTTCATTGTCGCCCAAAAGAAGACAGCTGTGATCTTGATCAAAGATGTCTTTTCTTCCTTGGTCGACGGATAGAGCTAAGGTTTCTGTTATCTGATATATTGCCCACGTATGGAGACACTATTTGTTCGTATGCCTTTCGTTTTACTGACGCCGACATCAATAAAGTAGTGCTGTTTGTAACATCAGCTTTTCTAGAATTATTATGAACAAATATTTACTATTATTTTTCAGCCTTTCTCGTGCCTGTTGTTGTTAGGACTTACCTTGCTTTGTCTTTAAGTCATTTGATATTCACTGAAACCGAGTAGCCATTAATAACACATCAATGCCGTAGTGTTGTTTGCAACTTCGTGTTTCTAGAAGTGTTGTATAGCTGATCTAGTAATGATTTACTATCGATTTTCAGTTGCTTTGGTTGCTGATTGGCCATCGTGTCTATTTCTTGTGTCTGTTTTCTCTGTTGTCAGGACAAACGGTGCTCAGTTTTAAAGGTATTGGTGTTTACTGAAGACAGGTAGCCAGTGACACCACGTCAATTCTGTAGTCTGCATTGTTTTTTTTTGTTTTTTTCTAACTTCGGTTGTTTTTTGGGTTGTTGTGTAATACATTTCTAATATTAGCGTCCATAGCTTTACTTGCCGATAATATGTCAGCGTGTCTATTTCTCTTATCAAACACCAGGCGATTTCGATTTATCTCCTGGGGTGTTATTTAACCTTGCTTGATACTTCCTATATATGGATAATGCCTGCCTTGTAACTACCGATATCGGATGTAGAGCTACGTTTACGTATACATCTGGTTTTACTGTCGCCAAGCAGTCAGTGGTGACTCAATAATACTAACAAGTTATGTGTCATTGTCATTATAGGTGTTTCTAGAATTAAACATTGGTCTGCTGGCTGATAGATCTGTGGTGTTCTAGATTTGTTCAAACATATTATCGATTTGAATTGAGCCGAGGTTTTCTTTTAATCTGCATGACATTTTATCAACATAATACAGATTAGTCTGTTTGTATTACGTAACTCCTGCTCAGGTCGAGTCAGGATGTTGTTTTCTACTAGATCTAGTAATATATTGTTAGGATATGGAGAACCTTTACGCCGAGAAGCCCAGACGCCAGTGGAAGCTCATCACTATTCACCCTGTTCTTTGTTACTTCCGGTGCTTCTAGAACATTGAAAGGTCAGTGGGTCTCGTTCTCTTGTCCAACACCTGCGTAGACGACATGATGTGTTTTTATTTTTCACCTTGATAACCCGATACCCCACCCGCCGGATAACGGTGAAGCTGGTTGTAACTCCCACATGGGTTTAAACAAAACAACTGAATGCTTGTCTATTGCCATGCTTGTTTCTACGACCAGGACTTACCTAGCTTAGTCGTGAAGTCACTGGGTGTTTAAGCACCAATCTACAAAGCTGTATAATCTCTCTTCAACCCTCACCCAACAAAGATGAAGTAAACTGGATTTGCTTCTGATCTGGCCACTCTATCAATGGCCAAAGGTTTAAATATCTATATCATCAGTGTGGTCCGTGGGCGTGGCACCTTTTTTTAGAGTCTGGGGGTAGTTATAAATGAGAGTGGACTGATTGTTGGAGGGGGGGGGGGGGGGTCCAGAAATAGCAAGCAAACAGCTGTGGTCCACTCCTGTTCGTAAGAACGAGGAAGCCCTGTTAGTTCATATCACTTATAAAAAGTTGGTTAAAGGCCACGCATTTTAGCATCCAATTCTTTGAACTTTGTGACTTAGTGTCACTATCCTCGATGTACTACGATGCAATTTCATTATTTCAGATTATAATTATAGTGGGTATTACTTTTCGTTATACTCTATATGCTTTGATAGTCCTGTGTTCTTGAGGCTCTAATGTGGGTTTTTGGAATTCTCCAGGCGAATAAAAGTACGATAGAGATGAAAGCCGACATGGCGTGCGACGAAGTCCGATCAGATCGGCTTACCACGTCTCGGCTACTCTATCCTGCTTAGTCACACAATGACATGTCCCTTGTGTCGCCGGGAATAGCACTGAGTCGAGAGAAACTCAAACCCCCACAGAGAAGGCTGTCGAGAGTAAACTATATAGGACATAGACATGTTTTTTGTGTGACCGTTAACTATGATGATTAACTATGAACAGACCTTGACCTGATAATCCAAAGCTTAGATGTCACAAACTGGATACCATATTGATTTGATACGAAGATAGTACGATGATAAGGTCAACACCAATGGAATTGCTACGAAAAATGCGCTGATAGTAAACATAGCAATAACAAGAGTATCATATTATACCTTTTATCGAGATCAAAGAGCTACACAACCATTGTAATCAAACGTGTTTGAAGGGTTGCCTCGCAATCACTATATATCTATCTATCTCAGTTCTACACCTGAGTACGATCAAACCTCGGGGCTTTGATGAGTCGGTCTCAGGGGTTCGGCAGAGGCTCCTACGTCATTTACTTCTTTTTTTAAATCATTTTTTCACTGAAGAAAGGTTTGGTGATTGCGCCATATCACGGTAGGGTTCTGTATCTCCAACATGGTTAAAACATCTCGCTAAAGGAACTGCACGGGCCTCATCCATCGTGCCTCTCCGCTAAATCAATAAAAATCCGACTGGTAAAGCCGCACGTATCTGAGGTCTACGTTGTTTCCATGACCTCCGTGTAATTGCCCTCATTCTTAACATCTCATCCCCGTTGTCCAGACGGATTAGCACGTCATACCTCTGGGGTGAGTTCAGTAGGACTACGTCTTCTATCATTATGGCCTATACAAAATGGGTCAGACATAGTGGTACATGTTCAATCAAGGTGTTTCAATGCTCATTACGTGTACACAGCACTGTAATATGGTTAGGCTACTCATAAAGATGTCACCTCATCTTAATCCTCCGTATAACACACACACACACACACATACACACACACACACACACACACACACTCACACTCACACATACAAACATGCTCTCTCTCTCTCTCTCTCTCTCTCTCTCTCTCTTTCGCCCTCTCTCTCTCTATGTATACATCTATATTTCCTATTTTGCAGATAGAATAATAGAAAGGAAGAACGAGACACAAACACACTTAGAGAATCGTTGAAAATGAGAGTAAGAGAGAAAGTTGAAAAGAGAAGATCCATCGAAGGAGAGAGTCAAAAAAAGGAAAAGAAAAGAAAGAAAAAAAGAATAGAGAAGAAAGAAAGAAAGAAAGAGACATAAACTAGAAAAAGCACCACCACCACCACTACCACCACCAGTAAGAGAACAATGCTAATGAATTCTCCCTCCGCCCCCCCCCCTCCTTCTTTTTCTCCCCGTGGCTCCAGAGCTTCGAGTCAGTCAGACTTTCATTAAATTATCGTGTTTCCGAGACGGTGGAAAAGACTCAGCAGTCGTACGAGGGAGGTTTCCTCTACCCTGTCAGAGGAAAAAAAAGTTACCGCCGCTGGGGGCGTTACAAGTTTGAAGGGTTCGCTTTCTCCGTGCCGCGATTCGCTAATGGACAGACACCAAGAGGCACAAGAGAAGAAAAAGACATTAGCAATGGCCTAAATACAAGACTCAAATTCGAAGAAAATGGAAGAAAATTGGAGAAAAACAAATGTCGCGTAGTTGTCGGTGAGTGGTCAAGGTTCGAATCCTGTTGGGCAGACCTGTGGCGGATTAGCTCAGTCGCTAGCGTGCCGGACTCGGGATCCAACGACCACGTGTTCGAGCCCCGACTGGGGCGAGTTCCGTAAATCCTTGGGAAAGTTGTTTTTTTATCACCATTTCCTCCTTCCACCCAGGTGTAAAAGGGGTACCCGGCTATAGGCATGTTTCTACGCCTCACAGGCTGCCTGTACTTGTTGTATGCGTTAGTAGCTTGTCGGGGGAGTAATTGATGTAAAGCGCTTTGAGCTCTCCGGAGGAAAAGCGTTATATAAATGCCATCTTTACTTTTTATTACATGGATAGTGTGGTCAGTTTGTACAACACAATGCTGAAAAGTAGGTCGTGCCACAGTCTGTGCAGTATAGTGATACACATCAAACAATAGCCGTTGTTTGTTTTTTTTCTTCTGTTTTACTGACCTCACACATGATATTTGCTGCTATTGTAGCTTCTTTCCCGATCTTCTGTTTAACTTGTGTGTGTTATTTATCTCTGTGTCTATCTCTGTGTCTGTCTCTGTCTCTGTCTCTGTCTCTCTCTCTCTCTCTCTCTCTCTCTCTCTCTCTGCCTCTCTCTCTCTATCTCCCTCTCTCTCTCTCTCTGCCTCTCTCTCTCTGCCCCTCCTTCTCTCTCTCTCTCTCTCTCTCTCTCTCTCTCTCTCTTTGTCTCCCTCTCTCTCCCTCTCATTCGTTCTTTCTCTCATTCTCTCTCTCTGTGTGCGCGCGCGCGTGTGTGTAAGTGCGCGCGCGTGTGTATGTAGGTTTTTGCGCACCAAAGTGTCCCTTGAGATTGATAGCCAATCAAAATATACAAATCTAAATCAGCCAAAAGCTAGAATCTCTCAAACGCTCAAGACACCTAATTCTTTCATTGAAACAGAAAATCACAACCATTCACCACCACCACCACCTACAACAACACCAAGTAGGACAGTAATGAACCACTTTCTCCAAAATGTCAATAAAATCATCAAAATTATACAAGTTCCGTTTTTACTGTATTCACATCTACGCCAAGCCCAAGACCATTGTATAAGAAAGAACCCGTGGAAGAAGAAAAAAAAAGAGGAAACATAATATTCCAATTTGAACAAAATGAGTTTCTGAGCCTTCGGAATATTGACAAAATGTCAACGATGGTCTTCATGATTAGTTCCAAGCTTCAATAAGTGTTTGCTAAAGCGCACCAGGGAGTTTTAGAAGAGATGCACTTAATAATAACTTTATTTAAGCGTTTTCTAAAAACAACAATATTCCCAAACACTTTACATTTGAATAAAAAAATCAGTACAAATTCACACTTCCAATGTGTTTCCAATTAAAATCATTAACTTGTTATTATTTATAATGAGACCATATTTTAGATTTATATATATGTATGTTCTATTGCTCTGGTTATAAGATTCACAATCAAAACTGATTCTTCCTGGTCACTGAAAGAATACTCGGTCTTTTGCCATCTTGTGATGTAGATCTATGTCGGTTTGTGGGAGTTTTAGGTCAGGTTTGACACCGTTTGGTCGCTTTTTGTACCGATTTAGTCACGAACGAGGAATAGTTTGACTCTAGAGTGCACGTCTTCACTCACTTTTTTTTTGGTCGAGATGGCACAAAACCGTACAACTAAATAAACCTTAAATACCCTACAAAGTGTCTTCTTTTTGCTTTTATAATAATCGAAAGACGTAGCTTTATGATAATGTGTCAACATCTCTTTTTAAACATGTCTATTTTGCTCATAGAAGTGCCACTGAGATTTCACAATTCTCAAAAATCTTGATCAAAATTCTCTCAAATGATGTAAAAATGGATACACTCCCTTCTGTAACGTCCAGCTCTCTATGCGTGCTCGTGTTCTCTCGTATCGCCAAGTAAGGAGAGAGTAGATATTAACAACCACCCCCAAAGTGACCAGCGAGATTGTTTGACCTACTTAAAGGCGTTGCTCTTAGAAGGGAAGTCGTGTCCGGGGATTGGAGAGGAAATGTAATTATGCAAATGTGGAGTAACCTTCAACCACTGTGGGCGTCATGTCAGGAACTTATAAACAAACTCCCACCCCAAACCTACTTATCCTGCGAACAAACAAGATACGTTCTAGCTTTCTAGCAAGTTTAAACTGCTAATGACTGACACGGATCAATCAAATATCCTAGCAGTGGTTTATAAAAACACAGCAATAAATAAACGAGCGAACAAACTAACAAATAAAAAAACACATCACTACTTCAGCAAGCCAGTAAACTTACAAACAAATAGAAATTGACAACGGAAATGATTGCCATGAACGACATTAACTACTTTAGCTTTTACAATTGGCATACAAGCACTGATTGAAGTTCACTTTTGTGAGTGTATACTTCTTAGCAGCTGTAATAATACAATGTACGACCATTTTTTTTAATGTTTCTGAAAATGTCTGTATTTTCTTCTTTACCCCAAGAGACCTGATTTATTCCAAAGCCTTCTCAACCTCCAGGGAGGCATACTTGGCGGGTCTGCATTGTCAGCACCCACACCAACATAATGACAAAATCTATCACTATCTAAAGTCGGGTACCCCGATTACACCTGGGCGGGGTGAGAGTTGGGTTAGAAACACTCTAAAATCCAAATCGGTTCGACTCGCCCGGGATTCAAACCTAGGACCACTACACTACAATTTGGACGAAGACAAATTTAGACTTAGCGTTAATGTCTGCTTTACACGCGTTGTTTTATCGTGTAGTGCGGTATACGCATTTAGCTCTCTACCTTTGTTGTTGTTGTTGTTGTTGCGATCAGGCAAGGTGTTATGACCTATTCACTCTTCAAGTGGTCAAAAAGACCTACATAGCCATGGCAGTCAAGCTCTGCAACCTGGGACTGGAGGGCCTTCAAATTGTCCCCTTGTTCGTGCAATTGTGCAATGCAGTCACCAGATCCCCCCGGGCCAGATAACTGCTATGTGCAATGCAGTCATCGAGTTGTGGCACTGCCTATGTTAATGCAACGTTTGGGACATTTATGGTTACAGTCGTGGTATTTGACTGAACCAGGTGTACGTCACATCATTTTCTGTAGCCCTGGTGCTTGAACTTGTGTGAACAAATTCACAAGTTGACCACAGCACGTGGGCAGAGCTCTCTACGTTTAATACATGCTATGAACCTATTTCCCTCCTCAGTATCCCGAGTACCGGATGAAGAAGTATTTGTTACTCTACGTCCCTCCAATCCTCATCTTGATGGGCTCACTAGGCAACATCTTCTCGTTCATTGTACTGAGGAGGAAGTCAATGAAGAAGGTCTCCAGTTACCTCTACCTAGGTGAGTTCTTGGGAAACATGCTTTTTTTAAAAATACCATGGCCTTCTTTAAATGTGAACCTTGCTGCAGTTCATTTATTTGGATTTCATCCAGTTCATTTGTTGATGAGACGCTTTCAGCAATGATACTCCAATATATATGTCCTTCCACAGTAAAGGGATATCATTCGCCAATTTCTACGTGATATTGCACAACACATGAGTTAAAGTAGGCAAGAACAAAGACAATATGATCAAATAGTGCATTTTTTGTTCAAAATGATATGTATGGATACCAAGACCAGTCTGTGGAACAAATATTCAATTATTGTGAACTGGGACCCAAATACACATACTTAGAGCTAAGAGCCATCCGCAAAGAGGCAATATTATTTCTTCTTCTATCCCATGAGATGGTGGGCAATAGGGGCATCACGTTGCTTGGCAACCATATCCACTCTTTTTGATTCTCTGCTTTCTTTCGACACTGTACCCGCCAGCCTAATGTCTGTCCAATCTTGTTTGTTATCCTCCCATCGCTAGAGGCCATCCAATACTGCTGCTATACGATCTTATGATGATGAAATTGTTTGTGTCCACAGCCGTCCTCGCCATTGCAGATACATTTGTCCTGTACATTGGACTTCTCCGGGTGTGGATTGGAGAAATGACAGGATTTGAACTCCAAACCACGGCGGACTGGATATGTAAACTGGTGGCTCTATTTGGTTACGTCACCAGTGATTTCTCTGTCTGTCTCATCGTCGCAGTAACAGTTGAACGGTGGGTAGGGATGGATGGACGGGTGGTTGGATGGAATAACGATTGAATGTGTTCATACTAACCCATAACGATGAACGAAAGAATGATGAATATGAATGAATGAGCGAATGAATAAACGAACAAACGAATGAATGAACGAACGAATTAATGCATTACTTAGTTAACTTATGAGAATGGATGGAGGAAGGAAGAAATGAAGGGATGGATGTTTAGATGAACAAATAAACGGGTGTACCAATGGATTGGAGAATGAAAGAATAACATAAGTGTCACGATAGAAAGTATATTGCTATCTAGCTATGAATTGGTTTTTGTTTTATCCATTATAATTTAGTGTGCTGAAAGGGCGAGCTCTTTCTCATTTGAGTCTATGTATGTATACAATCATAGTCACTAACAATGTATCCAGCAAGACAGCCATTTTGGGCGACAAATGTGCGAAGGGTCTTAGGGCTGCGACAGCCCAAATTAACTGTCTTTGCCCCAGGCACATCTTCATATCCTGTGTCATTATTGAAGCTAATTTGTCTTCATACGGTACAACAAATGACCAGTTTGGGGCTGCCAAGAGGCAAGGACAAGAGCCTTCCGTGTTCGTTAGATTGAATTGAATTTTTGGCTCATATATTCAGTATCTTAGGGAAAGACTTTGCTATAGACTATAAATCAAACGGTGCAACAAATGGCCAGTTTGGGGCTGCCAAGGGACAAGGAAAAGGGCCTTCCGTGTTCGTTATATTGAATTGAATTAGGGCTCATATCTCCGGTATCTCAGGGAAAGACTTTGCTATAGACTATAAATCAAACGGTACAACAAATGGCCAGTTTGGGGCTGCCAAGGGACAAGGAAAAGGGCCTTCCGTGTTCATTATATTGAATTGAATTTTGGCTCATATATTCAGTATCTCAGTGAAAGACTTTGCTCTAGACTATAGATCAATGTAGCTTTTTTGCGGAGTCTTTGCGTCTGGATATTATTTGCGAACGAGGCTAGGGTTGAAGGCTTTTCACTCGATCGCGACTCTTAAAACGCGAATGATAATATTGAAAACAAACCTCATACCTGATTTGGCTATTTGATGTGCAAATTGTCACGTAGGAGGAAGCTATACATTGATTTTGGTTGTCAACATGACATCTTTGACACAAATAATGCCACTCAAATCAGTCTGAAAGCTTATACGTACAGTGTAATCTAATATTCTAGGATATCGAGCTAGACACGAGGAAAAACACGACAAAATCAGATCACATAGTACAAAAACAATACGTTCTTGCCTTCTGACCTCGGACAAGCTTTTAACAGATACTATTACTTCAACGTCCGTTTATTGCATAATATCTGAATAACACAAAAAGGTCACAGTGATCCTGTTGATCTAAAGGAAATAAACGTGTATACAGATGTGTCTCATTATGGTTGTTTGTGATTGTGGTCAGAGCATTGTGGTACCAATTTACTCTCAATGGGATAGTAGAATAATAGCATCCTATTATCTTATCGAATATTATCATAATGTTATCCCATAGTTGCACTACGATAATTCAGTGTTCTCTTCTATAGCATCCTCTTATCTTATCGAATATTATCATAATGTTATCCTATAGTAGCACTACGATAATTCAGTGTTCTCTTCTATTGTCTACTCTATGATCATATCTTATCCCATGGTTGCACTACGATAATTCAGTGTTTTCTTCTATTGTCTACTCTATGATCATATCTTATCCCATGGTTGCACTACGATAATTCAGTGTTCTCTTCTATATTGTCTACAGGTACATTGTGGTCTGCTTCCCATTCAGAGCCAGCTCCATGTGCAATGTGTCCAGGGCTAAGAAGATCATCGCGTTCATCTTTCTGGGCATGCTCTGTCTCAATCTCCACTTCCTGTGGACAGTAGAAGTTGTCTGGGTAAGGGCTGCACCTGCTATCAGTGTCAAAACTTACGAAACACAGACATTTTCGAAAAATGTGATCTGGTTTTGAAGTGATCATAGCGTTGACCTCACGAGTCAAAGGTCCAGGGTTCGATCCCCGGCCGTGCCGAGAGTATTTTCTTATCCACCAACGGGTGCACTCTTGGATAAATGGTACTTTGTCACGACTTTTTCACCGTACCCAGGTGTAACATTGGTACCCGACTATAGACAATGACATGTATTATCAGAATGTTGGTATGTGCGACGGCAGCACTACGTGCCGACCAGGAAACACTA
This sequence comes from Gastropteron pacificum, assembly GCA_031471215.1. Lineage (NCBI taxonomy): Eukaryota > Metazoa > Mollusca > Gastropoda > Cephalaspidea > Gastropteridae > Gastropteron > Gastropteron pacificum. The sequence continues at coordinate 75 of JAUELK010219638.1, read as the reverse complement.
CCAGTATGCCTACTTTGAATTAAACAGTCTGTCGGGGTAATAATATGCTGTAAAGCGCTATATAAATCGGCATTA